>CM058240.1:17788878-18062122 GCA_030180135.1 Orychophragmus violaceus
CTATGTTTAGAAACCTAGCGATCCAAATCTCTTTGTGATCCTAGAGTTCTAAACAAGCATTAAGTACATGTTCTATCGGTTCACAATTTTTCTAGACCAAATGTCTTTGTACCTAGTCAAATTGCTCACTCTAAGTTTGGTTCAGATTATAACTCACACTCTCGTGCTATTGTTAATTATCACAGATTTATTACTCACACTCTTGTGCTATTGTTAATTAAGCGCAACTTAGGTGATGAACGATAAGATAGTGAATCCTAATCAACCAGTTATCAAACAATCATAAAACATTTGTGTGAATTCCTAAATGTAACTAGGTTACTAATCAGACATATTAGCAATTAAACAACACATCATGAATAAAAAACCATAAACTGAATAGATAAAGTAAAAGAGGTTCGAAATCTTTCTTTCGAGGTTACAAGTAGCAAGGACCAGCCCAACTCAATATCTCTCAATCTCTCTTAAGCAAAACAAAGTCAAGAACAAGATGACAGAATAATAAGTCTGAAAACCTAATTAGAAGTCTGTAAACACGTTTTGGGGCTTCAATTAAAATTAAGTAAAACTTCGGGGTCTTTATGCAATTCTTCAAAACTTATCTAAACTCGGCGTATAACTTCTCTCGGGCTCGGTGTCGACCGACATCAAAGGTAGTGTTGGTCGACACTCCATCGTGGTCGAGACACCATCTTCAGCTCGTTGCACAAATCACCAGAAACTTCCTATAATCCCATCCTTTGCTCCAAACGCAAGATTACCTGTAAAAGACTCGATAAACTCTAAAAACTAGGTTAAAGACTCAATATATACAACTATATCATGGTTGAAAACCTAGAAAACCATGATATATCAACTCCCCCACACTTATCTCTTGCTTGCCTTCAAGCAAGTAAAGAACCTAAGCATAAGAAAAGAGGTTTGAAAACTCAGAAACTCATTTCGTCTTAGGAACTTTCGCATTCACATTCACTTAGTAAACCACTAAAAACATTCCTAACGACTCAAAACCACAATGTACTTCCCCCACACTTAGCAACTGTCCTAACTAAACTCCACAATCAAGTTAGGAAATTCAAGTTCACCATACTAGCATATATATACAATTAGGTGCAGTCTCACAGAGGGAGTATCGAATCAAAGGACACATGGACTCAACCTATTCAGTGTTGACCACCAAACTGTCGGTTTCTGGTTTCTTTCTTTTCCCTTTCTCCCTTAGCACTGATTTTTCCCCACTGGATATCATTTTTTTTATCAGTGCTCTTCCCTTTTTATTGGGGTTTAACTTTGGATCTTTCCATGGATACACATGAGGTAATAGGGTCTCTACCACTCCCGTGACCACTTCGAAGCTACTAGCTTATCCTCGGTTTTTATCTCTTTTTGTTTACTTTAAAGGGATAGGCTATGCCAAACACATCAAAGGAATCTGACCCAAAGATTACCAAGCCCCTAAGCAAGAATTTAAAGTCAATATTAAGGGCAGACTAGTGATGGATCCTCTGAATACCTGGTTAGATATGGGTGTCCTTGATAAATTGATCCGTTTGTGTTTTCTAATAGTCATATATATCCTGCAGGTCTGTCTAATGGTCACTAAGTTCCTGTTCAAGTGAAAAATTTCCTTGAAAATCATAGTTTCATACTGATTTTGACTCAATAAAACAATTTTGAAACTAGTGAAAACATGGGACTGACTCTAAGAAAATAGAACACAATGTCAGTAGCCACCTCCCCCACACTTAAACTGCACTGTCCCCAATGCAATTGTAGCATGAGATCAATATAAAGCAAATTGGATCAGAAGAGATTTTGAGTTAAAAAATCTGAACATGTACACGGTCGGTGTCGACCGACACTGAACTCTGCAGTTCCATTTTCCTCTCGGGTCTGACACACAAAAACAAGAAAAATTCAAAAGACACAAAAAAATAAAACCCAAAAAGAAGAAGAATTAACCTACAGTGGGTTGCCTCCCACTCAGCGCTCTTTTAAAGTCAATAGCTTGACTGTAATGCAATTAGACAGTGGGTGGATTATCCAGATAGACAATGTTGCCATCTGGTATTTCAGCTTTCGCCCAATAATGCTTCACCCTTTGCCCATTGAGTGTGAACTTGTCTCCCTTGGAATTCATCAAGACCACAGCTCCGTGGGGTCTAGCTTCTTTGACAGTGAATGGACCTGACCAACGAGAACACAACTTTCCAGGAAACAATGTTAGTCGAGAATTGTAGAGAAGTACCTGATCATTCGGTTCGAATTTGCGTGAGATGATCTTCTTGTCATAATAGGCCTTTGTACGCTCCTTGTACAGGTTCGAATTTTCATAAGCGTGGTGGCGAATCTCATCCAACTCATTAAGCTGTACCAGACGCCCCTCGACTGCAGGCTTGAGATCATAGTTCATATGTTTAACAGCCCACCTAGACTTGTGTTCGAGTGATATATCATGGTTTTCACCGGTTTTAGACCATGATATAAGTATGTTTTAGAGTCTTTTGGTGTTTCTTTAGAGTCATTTACAGGTGTTATTAGGTACATGCACGTTTGGAGCGGAATTGGAGATTATGGAGCTTTTTGGAGCATTTTGGTGATTTGACCCGAGAGATAGAGTTCACTGCCCAAAACAAAGATCTGCATCGATCGACACACATTGTGCATCGATCGACACATGAGAAAGATGGGCCTTTTCTCGGCAAGTTTAATGAAGAATGCAGAAATTGCAGTTTTGCCCAGAAGTTCCTGATATTTACAAAGAAGCCCCAAGACATAATTATGCTAATATAATTAGTTTTTTTTAGTTTAGTTTTAGATACGCTTTGATACTTTGAGCTGAGAGATTTTTAAAGCTTTTGGGGCTGATCTGAACATGTATTGCTTCCTGCTTTTGGAGAAGATTTCGAACCCCTTTGTTTTCTATACTCTCTTTTATGCAATCTATTTATTCATTGATCATGTTTTCATTATCTATGTATGAGTAGATCCATAATTAGGCTTAGGGATTCTCATAGGGATTTCATGACTTACTAGATTTATTTACTTCAGTTAAGGATTCAGATCATAATTGTTCTTCAATCAAAATTGTGCTTAATATTAGTTTCTAACTTGATCACTTAGAATCTAGACTTTAGGTTGTTAAATTGACACGAAAGTATGATTTAGAATCTGAACTATTTAGGTTGAGCAATTGAATTACTCGCAAAGAAATTTGGTTTAATTGAATTGTGAACATATCAAACTTGATCTTAAAGCTAGTTTAATCTGTTAGAAATTGAAAAGAAATTTGGATTTCTGCTATTAGACTTAGAGAATTCTCGCAACGAAAGTTGGTTAGTTCTATATCTGTGTTTGAGTTCTAGAACCGTGTTTAATTTGATCTTGACTGAATATTTAATCTGCTTGTCTGATTTCCTGAGAACTCCCTAGACTTAGCGCTTTTAGTTAATTGCTTACAAACCACTCCTGCTACTTGATTTACTTTTCTGTTTGCTTTTTAGTTTCTCATTACTTTCTCCTAGTTTGACTTGACTGTTCTTAATCTATCGTGACCGAGAGTCCCTGTGGGATTCGATACCTTTTATACTATAATTGCATTAACTGGACACTTGCAGTAGAATAGGGTAGGAATAAACCTTGACCTATCAAGTTTTTGGCGCCGTTATCGGGGACTCTTTTGAGTCTCCGATAGATTTGAACTTAGGGTTTATGTTGGGAATGTCCTGAAATCTATTGTACTTGCTCTAAGTGAAAGTCGTAAAGTCGAGATGAGACAATCACATAACACTAGGTAGTCATAACGCTTTGCTAGAAGCCACTTATGATCAATGAGTTGAGAACTCATTGCTAGTGTTATATGATCCTACAGGGTCACACACCTAAGCAAACTGGGCGTTAAAGACGAGGTTGATCATTAATGTAATGATCCAGTAAATGCATATGTGATATGCATTCGATATCAATGTTCTGGGGAGCATCGATCGTTGCAGATATTGCATCGATCGATGCACTTGCGGATTAATCAGATTAATTCGGTTTAATCGTTGGTTAATTCCGTTGTGGTTTAAGCCGACATATATAAGATATATGGTCGACCTAAACTCGTCCCTAACCGAATTCACAGCCACCAGAACACAGAAAAAAACCTCTCTGGAGATTAGATCTCTGTAAGGCACTAGCATCCCTGCGGTCCAGTTTGTGTGCGTGTGGATACCAGTAGAGGCGCAGCATTTGAGGCGCTTCGTGATCTCGATTATCTGCTAATACTTCCGCTGCAAATCAACAGGTAGATTCAATTACATGAACCTTAGATCCTAGGCTCGGAATTCAGACTAGGGTTGCTAATCCTGATTAGAACTGCTAGAAATTCCTTCAGTGGTATCAGAGCTTTAGGGTTCCATTGAATCTGTAGCATGATGATTAGATTAGTTGAATCTGGATCTTTGTATAATTGATACAAGCATGCTGAAATTCGTTTTCCTGAAAACCTAGTTTAGGGTTCTGATCGAAAACGTTTAAGGGTTTTCTCGCATGGTGTCGATCGATGCCAATCCGGCATCGATCGATGCAGGGCGAAAACCCGAATAAAATTTAGGGTTTTTCGCATGGTGTCGATCGATGCCAATCCGGCATCGATCGATGCAGGGCGAAAACCCGAATAAACCTAGTTTTCGCCTAGTGACGATCGATGCAATTGTTGCATCGATCGACACAGCCTCGCGAGATTGTTGGATCGGTTCAATTGGATTGGACCGGTTATCGAGCTTGGTTAATAATGGTCGCACAGTGAATGGTTTAATTGCGATTGGTTTGATTAGGTTGGCATCGACCGGTGCTAATGTAGCATCGATCGACGCTGACCGGTATTCAAAACCGGATCAATTGGATTGATCGGTCATCGCGGATTAATTATAAGAATTAAAACATAGTAAGACTGAACGTTTTAAATGGTTCCGTTCCTCAACCAAATATCAAGTGTACTTGATGTCTTTCCAATCTTGTCAACTGTCAAGACCCATTTAGTTGTGTGATAGACTTGCAGTGCAAGATGTCCACAATTTCATGAGTAAGGCAGAGGTAATCGTGTTGATGGACTTGCAGTGCAAGACATCGACAATTACGTGACTGAAGAGATTGGTTTACTTGACTGGGCCATCAAAATCGTTTTGGGCTCAGAGACATCAGGTGGATTGGACATAAGATGTCGATCCACAACCAAGAGTTATATTGGATATAACTAGCAAAGTTGTTGCTTACCTAAATAGCTAAAGTTGAGTGATAGCCAGTGTCTCACTTAAATTTAGTAAAATATGGGTCTTGGATCATTATATTCATCTGAGGAAGCATTGATTGAATATAATGCGAGTTTTCTTAAAAGTTAAGATTTCTCATTTCTTGAACATCATAACTAAACATTTTTCTTTTCTATGTTCTCAGCTATGACTACTACTCATAATAATTCTTTCTCCCTGCGATCCGTAATACTTATGTTACAAGGGGGTAAGAAGTTTAAGAAACTTGGCAAAAGATCACTTCATATCATCGAACTGCTCCGTGAGTTTAACCAAAGGGAAGCTTTTCGGAGTAGATTTGATGTGAAAAAAACACAAAGAGCAACAAGACTGTACCAACTCCGAGACAACCACCAGTGACTACCTTTTAGATAGACAGAACAAGTTTCTTTCTGATTCTTTTCTTTTTCCTTGGAACTTCTATTTTGAATCTTTTGTTCCTTTTCAGTGAACAAATAACCTAACCTTGGCGTTAGAAGTGTAATGGTCCATTCTTTCGCTAATGCGATCTGATAATAATACAAAATTCTTTGCAAGTTCAAAAAAATTGCTTCAGTTCTTTGTTTTCTGCTAAAAAAAATTGATGTACAAACTTTTCCATGTGCAAAGAGCCATCCGCGAGTACTTGATATTCATTGAAGATTTTTTGATATGGAAGTTGCCCTGCTACTGCATCAGGAGTCATATGCACCGGTGCATTGATTAAATGTGTTTCAATCGCTTGAATTGCCATAACTGGTAGTCTGATCTATCTTATACACAAGGTGGCTCACAATCATAGGCTGTGAAAAACTTGAGACTCAAGGCTGTATTCATATTTGCATTGTTATCGAAAATAAGCTTTTGTCTAAACCTAATGATATTATATCCTCCTCTAATCTTAACATCTACCACTATTATCTCTAACAGTACGCTTTACTCTGTTTGATTCTCCTAGGCTAACTCTAGTTACAAAATACCAATACACATATGCCATAAAGTGGTTGTTCCATACATGGTTAGGGTTCAAATGAGGATGTTTTTTACGCAATCCTAATTCGTTGATGAGACAATTGAGAAAGACGACGTTATTTACCTTTGGTTGTAAGAATATTCTGATCACCTCTTCCTTGGTAGGCGTGAACCTTACGCATGTAGGTCTAACCATATCAACAAAGCTGGAGCTAATGAAAAACGAGATTGTTAAAAACAAAAAAAAAACTCAAATCTTGATAGAAGAGATATAAACATATTTAATTTCCGGCGGTGAGTGGATTCTTGAAGGGTCAATCATGTACAACCTAGAACATAAGTGAGGTAAACCATTGTTTATGCCATCCAATTTCGATGAACATTTTTTAAAAAAAGTTCATCAATATATGAAAATAGTTAATCGAATGTGAATCTATCATGTATTAGATATCTATAAAGACATATCCAATTTGTCTCTATTTTTACCTCTTATTTTAGAATATTTTTTCCCAGCTTTTGTACAGAAAATGTATTAATAAAGAGATTTTTCGTTTAGAAACTTGTTCCTCAAAACACACACATTCATTGTAGCATTAAGAGATGTCAATCCATTTTGGAATAAGACCAATGAAAAGGAATGCACAAATCCAAGTTAATGCAAGCCAAATTCAATTTGAGATGATCAATCTAAACAATCATAAACGATACTTGCATCAAACAATCAATTAGGACGAAACAAGTAACAAGCATTCATATTCACAAGCATTAGAATTCAAGTTCATAAGCTAAACAAGAGAAATTAAGAGAAAACAAGGCTAGATAAAGCAAATTTCAAAAAATGATAAAGGAAGCAAATTATTGGGTTAGTTTATTGATGTAAGTGGTCTTAAGAGTGATCTAGGATGCTAATAAAATCAAAAAGTGCTAATCCTTAGGCATAGTGGATAAACAATAATTTCCATGAGATAAGCAAGGAAATCCATATTTGAGTTCATTTAAGCATTTTCACAAACAACTTGTGTGAATGAAATCACCTAAACTCTAGAAAGCTTGATCAAAGATAATCTAGCATTAAACACAATCAAAAAGAAAGATTAAAATATTGTAGCCCTAAACATTCAAGATCCATCATAATCTCACCTAAATCTACCTAACCCATGACCTTTCAAGGTAACTTACTCACTAATCTCCATAAATCCAACAAAATCTATGAAGATGATGTTAAGCATAGAGATTAGAGAAAGGAAATCAGAAAAAATCAAGGAAAATAGGTCAATTCGCATAAATAGTGAATATTGCTTCGACCGGTTCAACCCGTGACAAACCGGATCTTGACCCTAGCGATTTGGATAAGTGGATGAGCCAGGAGCACGCATCGACTGGTGTACGTTGATGGGAATAGGTATATGCGAGGTGATTCTTCACGAGAGTATGCATCTACTGCAGCAAACCGATGGGTGTAGGTCGATATTTTTTCTGAGGTAAATCTTGGGTTTGATCGCAGTTTCGTATCGACTAAGGTATGTCGAGGGGCGCTTGTTCGATGGAAGTGTGTTGTTAGCATCATGTGTAATAAGTTGAGGGGAGCTTGTCGAGGATGCTATTGAGCTTAAATCCGAGTTTGGTTGTAATCTAACACATGGGCAAAAAATCCGGGGCAGTTAACGTCAATGATAATGCATGGATCAACATCAGGTGTCATACTTCAATGCAACCAAACGGAGGATCTCTCAGGGAAAGTTGGTGCTGATTGATGGCTCTCCCACTAGAAGCCTGTTCACGGGACTGCACCAATCTGGGCTGAGTTGGTCGGGGCTGAGTCGATTAAGAAGCTCAGTAAGCTTCAAAAATCTCCGAACCTTTCCTTAAACCTAATAAAATGGATAAAGTATAAAGAACTTATCGATTGTATTAATAATTATAAAAATTTATTGAATACTAAAAACTTATAAAAATTTATTAAAAATTATAATCTTATAATATAATTTATTAAAAAGTCATAAAATTATAAAACTTTATGAAAAATAATTTTAAATTCTTTTAAAATATAAGTAATTTATATTTCTATAAAATTATATAAAGGTTTTTAAAATATAAATCTTTTTAAATTTTCATAAATTGTTTTTTTTTTTTTTGTAAAAAGTTTTTGTATAAAACGTTTTGGAAATAGAGAGAACGTTTTTAATTTTTTTTAAACGATTATAAAAATTTAAAAAACTAAAAAACATTTAGAAAACGTTTTATAAACGATTTACAATTTATGAAAAATTATAAAACGTTTTCAAAGGGTTGACAACGTTTTATTATTTTTCACTAACTTATCAATCTCTAATTCAACCTAAATCAACTTGTACAACTTAAATATTCCATTAACACACATGCATAATTCCCACAAAATTATACCAACCTAAATCTACCAAATGTACTCAAATTAACAAGATAAAACAAAAACTTACATGGTTGGAAGTGTTTAGAGAGAGAGAGAGAGAGAGAGAGAGAGAGAGAGAGAGAGAGAGAGAGAGAGAGAGAGAGAGAGAGAGAGAGAGAGAGAGAGAGAGAGAGAGAGAGAGAGAGAGAGAGAGAGAGAGAGAGAGAGAGAGAGAGAGAGAGAGAGAGAGAGAGAGAGAGAGAGAGAGAGAGAGAACGCAGAGAAAATGGGGAAGAAGAAGAGAGGAATCGTAAAATATTCTTAAGAACCGACGGATTTCCGACGGCCCATCAATAATCCGTCGGAAATCCGTCGGTTCCTAAGCGGTCCAATTATTTGGCGGTTAATTCTGAAACCATTGGGCGGTAGTTCGAAAAATTTGGTAAAATTTAAGAACCGATGGATTTCCGACGGATCATTAATGGGCCGTCGGAAATCCGTCGGAAAATAAATAAAGGAATTACCCAGTTTCGAATCTGGGTCTTGTGGAATGTATTAAAAGCCTAAACCAATATGCCATGTGTTACTAATTGTATTATGATTACATCTAAAATTATATTAGTAATTTTTTTTTTTAAAAACTCTGAAAACAATAATTTGGTAATAATTTGGTAATGAAAACATTAAAGACGGATTAGTTATTATAATTCGGGAACTGGTTCTCGACCCAATTCCCTGCGTCCATTTGCCTCCGCTGGCGGATCATACTGTTCCATGACCTTGCGGGAATCCATTCCGGTTTTGGGTCGCCATTTTCCCATATCGACTTCAACCGGTGCATTTTTGTCTGGAAAACGCGTCTGGCCGTCTTATGGAATTCCCGCCACACGGTTAGGAGGTTTTCAGGACCAAAAGTGAAGTGCACCTGTTTTACATAATTTTAAAATTAGAGAACACAAGGACATCACAATAACTTATTAAAATGACATACGTACCAAAAAATCTTTGAACCATGCAGCCTTAAGGTCGTCGGGAACAGTGTAGTACGTGACATTACTCCCCAACCAGCGATTCTCGATGATATCACTGAAGGCATACAAAATGCTTGCATGGTAACCGAACTAAATGGAACGGTTTTCTCGGGACGGGTTAAGAACGGGAAGATGTCCCCGACCCGGCTCACGGATTTTCCGCAAGTAAGAAGCACGGTTCTCAGGGGACATATAGACAAAATCCATTTCTGTTAAGTGTTTGAGTGCTTGTAGATTATGAAAAAAATGGAAACAACGGTCACATATTTATACAAAAATTTCCGAGGGCATTTCCCATAGCGTCCGTCGGAAATTAAATTAATTTCAGAAGTGTCGTTTCCATGCAACACATAGGGAAGAGTCGGGTATGTAATTGCAGCCTTTGACCAATTTTCGACGGACTTTCGACGGGTTTTTTAATTTTCCGTCGGATTTCCGTCGGAAATTTCCGACGGCTTTCCGACATAATATGTTTAGGGTTTGTTTAGGGTTTAGGGTTTGTAGATTATTTAAGCTCTAAACTAAAATATGCCATGGTATTCACCATAATGAGGATCAAATGACTTGCGTAACGATAAATGTATATTCCGTAAATCGAAAAGATCCGTTCGAACTATTCATAAACGACATTGTAGATTAAGAAGTGATTTCGTCTGTTACACATCGTATTTCTGAAAATAGTATATAACATTTGTTACGTGATTATAGAGGTTGATCTTTATTCCTAAAAACCCTAACATTACCTACCGAGAGTAATGGGAACTATAGGGTTTAGGGTTTGAAACCCTAAATCTTTATTTTCGTCAGAAATAAAGATTCTGTCGGATATCCGCCGGTAATTAGAAAATAGGATTTAAAAATGGGACTGACTAGACTCGAACTCGTGAACAGATGGATATAGAAGGAGACTTTGGACCATTTGGGCTGATTGTTACGTTACCGTTTTATTGGAACTATTAATTCTTATTGATAACATATATAAATGTAAAAAAAAATTTATGACTTTTATTCCATAAATTAATAGTTAACATGTAAATAAAAAATTACACTAAACAAATATCTATACTTATTTTTAGTTTAAAAAAAAAAAAAATTTGTAAAAACAAATTTCATTATGCATCGCTTTCTGAATCGTAGTCCGTTGAAATTGAATATGTGTCGTCGAATTCCCCCCCTCTTCTTCAGAATCTGAGTGAAGAACAACATTCCCAAAATGACTAAAATCGACGAGAAGATTAACTTCAAGGGATTCTTCAACTGGAGCTATGTAATCATTTTGACGGCACGATTAACCTCAAGGGATTCTTTACCTTTCCCAATAATAGGGTTGTACCAATCACACCAAAAAACCACGCATCTCATGCCGAGCTTTCCTATGTACTGCACTTCAAGTATTTATTTAAGAACACCGTAGTACACAACTTCGCCGGATGTAGATGAAACTCCTTAATCGGCCGTTGTTCTAGAGGACCCTTCTTTATGCACTTTGAACGCATATCCCCTCGTGCAATATCGTGGATAAGCCTTTGTGTTGTAGTGCAGGCCGTTGACTTGTCTATTAACCAATCTTCCGGTGTGCGACCATATTTGACTTCGGTTTTCACCTAAAAAAGATAACATGCAATTAGTAACTGACCAAATTTATTGGGTTTTGGGTGATATGAAAATCAAAAACTCACATAATATTGTAACCAAGCGCAGAAGTATGTTTCTTTCCACTCTTCACGCTCTTCCTCGGTCAATTCAGGATGATGATGGTTGAGTGACTCCATATATAGCCTATAAAAATCAACAAATGGGATTATTAATATTATTATGAAATTTAAATACGATAATTATAACAAATTAAACTGTACATACCTCTCATACTCAAATACTTCCTCGCAGTTGTTAAGAATATATTTTTGTAGGTGTGCGTGCTCTGGGGTCGTTAGCTGTCGCTTTTCTAATTTACCGCTTAACCGACCCACTTGTTGAAAAATGCTGGAAACCGTTGACAGATAAATTTGTCTCTCACCTCTATCATCGTTTCTAGTTGGACGTCGACTCTTGGTCCGTACTTGTGAAGGGAAGTAATAGCTGGCAAATGTCGCCGCTTCTTCGTTGTTGTACTGAGCAGCAATTGAACCCTCCACTTTAGCGGGGTTCTTAACCTTTTTTTTAAGGTGGAATATATAGCGCTCGAAGGGATACATCCACCGATATTGTACCAGACCACCTAGTCCAGCTTCTCCCGGGAGATGAATGGGTAAATGCTCCATAACGTCGAAGAAAGACGGTGGAAATATCTTCTCTAGATTGCACATGATCTTAGGAATATTTTGCTCCAAGCATCGGATGCCGTCAGCTGTAAGCGACCTCGTGTATATATCCCTAAAAAAAGCACCTACTGCGGCAATTGCTTTGTGAACATCTTTGGGGAGGAGATGAGCAATTGGAAATGGTAGCAGTCGTTGCATCACCACATGCCAATCATGGCTCTTCATCCCGATAAACTTATCTCTGTCAGTGTCCAAACAATTACGCAAGTTTGATGCGTAACCATAAGGGAATTTAACTCGTTGCGTAATCCACTCAAAGAACTCTTCCTTCGATTTCGGATCTACCTAATACGCTCGAATTGGAGGTTTTCCATTCTTCTGAAGATGAAGTTCATACGGTAAATCCCAGAAGATGCTTAGCTTGTGCCAGTTGTGGGTCAAACCAGCTGCGTATACATTCTCATGCCCATTTCCACCACATTCACGATTTCTTAGTGCACCAAAGGTTTCCAAAAGACCCAAAGTAGTCGACCCTTCGTCTTGGAGAATAGGATCATCAAACACTTTCCTATTCTTCGTAAAAAGTTTAGTGTTTTTCCGATATGGATGATCATGCGGTAGAAATCTCCTATCACAATCAAACCAACACGATTTGCGTCCGTTTTTCAACTGGAATGCACCGGTCTTTTCATGACAATACGGACATGCTAACCTCCCATGCGTCGTCCATCCTGATAACATACCATAAGCCGGAAAATCACTAATGGTCCACATTAGCGCAACCCTCATCAGAAAATTTTCCTTGCATGATACATCATATGCTACAAAACCGGGCAGCCATAACATTTTCAACTCATGTATCAATGGCTGTAAGAATACATCAAGTGGTCTTCTTGGATGCTCTGGACCGGGAACGAGTACGGAGAGGAAAAGAAACTCTCGACACATGCACATAGATGGCAGTAGGTTATAAGGAGTTAAAATCATTGGCCACAACGAATATTGTCTCCCACGCATTCCAAATGGGTTGAAACCATCTGTGCACAATCTGAGGTACACGTTACGTGGCTTGTATGCAAAATCTGGATAGACGCTCTGAAAATGACGCCACGCTTCAGCATCCGACGGATGTGCAATTTCTGCTCCTCTTCTATGCTCAGCATGCCATTTCATTTTCCCCGCAGTTCGCTCCGATTGGTATAAGCGCCTCAGCCTATCGGTTAACGGCATATACCATATTCTCTTGAACGGAGCCTTAGCTCTTTCCCTTGTATCCTCATAGCGCGGCTTCATACAGAATTTACATTCTAGACGGTATTCGTCTTCTCGCCAATATATCATACAATTGTCGATGTACACATCTATCATCTGATACGGTAATCCAAGCCCTTTAACAAGTTTTCGACCTTGTTGTATGAACCTGACGCAAGATTATCTTCAGGAAGAATATCTTTCACGAAATCGAAAATAGCATCCACACATGGCTCCGCCAAATTATAGTCTGTCTTTATGCCCATTAATCTAGTTGCAGATGATAATGGCGAATGTCCCTCTTTGCAACCGTCATAAAGCGGCCGCTTCGCTGCATCTAACATATCAAAAAATCTCCTAGCTTCTACATTAGGTTCCTCATCTACCCTAGGAATTTGATAGTCACCTACTTCCTGGATATTTTCTCTAAATGCATCATTAACCATCTGAACGGTACCTACACCATAATCTTCATATGCGGTATAAGGTTCGCTAGAACTAACAATGGGTTCCAACGTACTAGTACTACAAAAAGGTTTTCTACTACTACTTTCATTATCCAATGTTTCCCCGTGAAGATACCAAATCTTATAACCCACCATAAACCCTATTGCATATAAGTGATTCCATACTTCGTCAATCGTAGGATTTCTAACATTTCAGCAATGAGTACATGAACATCTCATCTTACCGGTTTCCTGCGTATGTGGTTGATTGCAAGCTACCGTCATGAATTCCATAATACCGAGTGCATATGGGGTGTGCACTAAGTTCGTCGTCTCATCAACCCTCGGTCCGTCCATCCACGATCTAAAATAATTAGAGGAAGACATTTTGCCGTAATAAACAATACTAGAGAGAGAGGGAGAGTGGGAGAGAGAGAGAGAGATTGGTATGGAGGAGAAGAGAAGTGTTTTGGTATATATTGAAACTAACCGACGAAAAACCGACGGATATAGCCGTTAGCGTCGGTAATCTGTTGGTTTTTTTGTCGGCCCAACAGTAACATTAACAGCTATGGTAACGGTAACATCTAACCAACGGGTTTCTGACGGATGTGGTTACCGTCATAATTTACCGACGCAAGTCCGACGATTTTTCAACCGTCAATATTGCGTCGGAAACCCGTCAGTATTTCCGACGGAATATTTTCTGTCGGAAAATCCGTTGGTTTAACCTCTGTTTTCTTGTAGTGCATGATAGGTTCACCAAAATGACATTTCTAAATATTCACTAAAACCAAAATCGAATTTTTTAGTAACTGCAACTTATCTCAGCAAATATTTACTTAAGGAGTTTACAATAGATATTTAGTTAAGTGGTCTTTTTCACTATAACTTTTATTTTAAATATGTAATCGTGTCATTTAAAAACAATACTACATGTTGCTTTTAGGTTTTTCAAAACACACCATTTTGATTTAAGGATAATGTTGACGGAGAGGTTAGTAAATTAACAAACAACTAGATTTTGATCCGCGCTTCAAAAGCGCGGATATATTTTTTTTACAAAATTTTTTATATAATAATTTAGATTTTTTTAGTTATTCAATCTAATTTTATTTATAATTGTTTAATCAGTGTTATAAAACGTGAGTTAATGATTTTTATTTTTTTTAAATAAAATATGTATTATTTGAGAAAAGTTATTTCATAAAGATAAAAAGTTAAAATCATGATTTCGTATTATAAATCATAATACACATTCTAACGTAAGATCATGGTTTTAGATATATATATATATATATATATGGTTGATGTTTATTAAAATTTTAGAGATAAATATATATGGTTGATGTCTGCATGGTTTTAGAGATAAATATATATATACTCAAGTATATATGGTTGATGTTTACTAAAATTTGCATAAGAAACAACCCGTTAAGAAATAACCCGCTAAAACTGCAATTAAACATGAATCATAATTTGACGCATAAAATATTTGAATAATATAACTATTAAATAATTTTAATATTTTAAAATTTTAAATTTATCAACTGAAATTAGTTAATATATATTTTAAATATTATTTTTAGAAAATTTATAATCAAAATTGGCTAATTTATTTTTCAACCCGTTCTTATAATGATTTAAATATTTTGCAATTTGATGGAACAACCCGCTAAAAAGTGTAATTGTAAAAACATCAATCATGACATATCATATATTTGAACAATATAAAATATCAACTAATTTTAATATTTTATCAAAGTAAAAATATATCAATCTAATTTTTAGTATTCTAATTTTTTTTTTTTTTTATAAATTAAATTCTAATTTAAAGTAATTTATTTATTTTGTAATATTTACTTTAAAAAAACTAGTTATGTTAAAATACATGAATCTGTGTTTATACTGGTATAAATATAAAGATTTTGTGTTTATTATAGATCAAATGTAATTAAATTATTTTTAGTCAATTTTAATAATAAATATAAATTTAATAATTATTTTATTTAACTATATTTATCAATTGATTATTGTTTAGTAAATTTTAATTATAAATATGAATTTAATAATAAATTATTTAATTATATTTATCAGTTAATTTAATAGTTTCATGATTATATATATATATATATATTTGTTTTTATTTTCATTAATTATTTTTTGTCAACATATTTTCATTAATTAGGAAAGTGAGATCTATTATATCTAGGTTGTTTGACAACATGATTAATAATGGGAAATTTGGCAAATTGGGTCAAAAAAAAAAAAATTTGTCCCTTTAATATTTTCTTATTTAAACAATGTCTATCTAAATAAGAAGCTGATATTTGGTTTCATGTTAATGGTTCTGTGAATGAACCTCAGTCCACACAGACTCTTCAAAGTCAACCAATAAGATGGGAGCCTCCACCACCACCTCAAGTTAAATGCAACGTTGCTTCGTCCTGGTCTCACCAAACGTACTACACCGGTGCTGCTTGGATTCTCAGGGATAGCCGTGGACTACCTCTAATACATAGCCGAAGATCCTTCTCGATGCTCAACTCTAATCTTATGTCGGACTTGCATAGTCTTCTCTGGGCAATCCGAAGCATGAAGGACCTCAAGTATAAGAGGGTGGTCTTTGAAATGTCGTCGTTACAAGTTCGAAACGCCATGCTCCAAACCGGTAACTCCCATGTCCATCAACACTTGATTAATGACATCCGGTTTCTACTCTCTACCTTTGAGTCTTGGAGTCTGAGTCACACAATGGTTAGTGGCAACAAAGTCGCAACCCGCATTGCTGAAAGTGCAACCCTTGGCCGATACTTCCAATCTTACACTGCTAGAAATGGACCGTCATGGCTTCGTCATCTGACTGACGGTGAAGCAGGCCTGCCCTGATTTGATCCTTGCCCTCTGTTCTCTCTCTCTTCCCTGTCGACTTTGGTCTTGGCATCTTAGTCCAACCTCAGGAGTTCGTTGTTAACCTTCTGGTACAACTCTTATGTGCTCTGCTGATCTCCCTCTCTTTTATTTTCTCCTTTATTTTGCCTTTCTTTTCGGTGAACCCTCTCTCTGTTTATTGGGGTCTGTTCTACGTTACTCTTTGTATCCTGGGCTCCCAAAGCCACTTGTTGAATGAATGAATGAATCAGTGTTAAAAAAAAACAATGTCTATCTAGGAAATATTTTTCATAATACCTGATTTTGACCCCTTAAAATCTAATTAAAAAATGTTTTTAATCTTTTTTAGGAAATCTCATTTTCGACCAAAGAAAAAGGAAAGCTCATTAAGGCTAGGTTCTCTCCTCTTCAAACAGTTTCCTCTCTCTTTCTTCGAGCTTTTTCCTTTTTTTTGACCAAATTTCCTTTTTTTTTGACCCAACTTGTCCCTTTAGTATTTTTTCAATATTTACTCACTTTTGACTTAAGTACCCTTATATATTTTTGAGAAGTATATAAATTTAATATTTATGAAACACGAAAAATATTAAAAATAAGATAAAAGTATATGAACACCAATGAAAACTTAATATGTTATTTTTTGGTGAAAATTCGTGTTAGGAAAAAAAAAAGTCGATCTACGATATGCAGAACACACATTCTGCATTATTCTACGATTTCCAATATGATCTACCTTTGGTGGAATTTATAATCTTCCAATTATACTGTGATCTACCATCCGTAGAAAACATAGTCTACAACTTACTCTTCCTTCTGCTAATCGTCACATTTGATAGAATATGTTTTCTACTAATTCTTCTACATTCTGCCGTCTGCAGAATATACAATCTACCACTTCCACTATGATCTACCTGTGGTGGAATGTACATTCTGCCAAAGTTGTTACAAAAAATCTAAGAAAATGTTTGCATATATTTGAATATCGATGATCATGATTATACTTCCATTTTCGAAATTTGGTTGATTTTTTCGAAAATTTATGTATTTTTTGGCTCATCCTCTTCAAATCCCTTTGTCAATTCGTTTTGCTCTTTTTCGATTGATCACAATGTTCCATATCTATGCTACTTGTGGTGTTTGGATTTCGTGTGCTAGCAAAGGGTGGAGATTCATTATTGATGAATGATATACCATGGATTTTAGGGATTTTAACCATGGTATATGTCTTATTTATCGAGTCTTTTACTATGTTTTGGAGTCTTTTTAGTATGTTTACAGGTCTAAGTACTTTTGGAGCTGAATTGAAGATTTTGGAGCATTTTGGAGTGTTTGGCCGAGAGACAAAGTTCACTGTCCAGATTTGAGGATTGCGTCGATCGTTGCACCCCTGCATCGATCGATGCATAGCGCGAATGGGCCAAACTCGGCGGATTAATGAAGAATGCTGATACTGCAGAAAAGTCCAGATATTTACACAGAAGCCCAAAACGTGTTTTAGACTATATATTAGGGTTTTTAGCCACTTGTTTAGGCTACGCTTTACTTAAGTTTTATTTTATTTCAGAGAGCCTTAGGGGCTGATCTTGTTCTTGAAAGAGACTTGATTTCGAACCCCTGTTGATTATTCTGTTTAATGATATTTGGTTTTCTACTTATGATATTTTCTGTCTCATTGAACATGTCTGAGTAGTTTACCTGTTAGGTTGAAGGATTATCATTAGGGATTTCATGGAACTATAGTTTAAATCAATCTGTAGGGATTCATATCTGCTAGTTCTTTGTTTAGGTTGTTCTTAATGCTTAATCTGAAGTAGCTAATCAGAATTATGATGTTAGGTTGATTAATGCAGCGAAAGTTGGTTAATTTAGCTAGAAAGAACCTAGGTAAGCAATTAAACTTCTCGCAAATGAAAGTTTGGTTTAGGTTAATTGTGAACATATCAAACTTGGAATTAAAGCTGGTTTAATCTGTTAGTTCTCGCAAACGAAAGTTTGGTTTGCTGCACTTAGACTTAGAGAATTATCGCAAAGAAATTTGGTTAGTTCTATATCCGTGTTTGAGTTCTAGAACAGTTTCTGATTAGATCCAGACTGATTGATTGCTTGTGTTCCTGATTTCCTGAGAACTCCTGAAACCTAACGCTTCGCCTCCTTGCTCACAAACCACTCCTGCTACTGATTTACTTTTCTGCTCTGCTTTTAGTTTAATCACCTTTGCTTTCTCCTAGTTTAATCTTTTATGTTCTTATCTATCGTTGACCGGAGTCCCTGTGGATTCGATACCCTAAGTACTACAACTACATCACTGTGCACTTGCAGTTAGTATAGGGATTAAAACTACACCTATCAAGTTTTTGGCGCCGTTGCCGGGGACTCTTTTGAGTCTCCGATAGATTTGAACTTAGGGTTTAGACTAGGATTTTTGTTTTTTGTTTTTTATCACTAATTTTTTTCTGTTTCTTGCGTTTCAGGTACGCCTGTAATCGCCTTGCATCGATCGACACGGTCCTGTGTGTCGATCGTTGCATTCACGAGCTTGCATCGATCGACGCTACTCTGCATCGATCGACACAGTGCGAAAGAATGATGGGAATGATGGAACATATGTTGGAAAATCCGCAGAATAACTCGTTCTGCAGAGGTTATGGTTCCTATTCATTCACCAGAGATTATGAATCTCCATCATATCAGCCTGTTCCTCCTCAAAATAAACAATATGGCAAGCTGATGAGTATGATGGAGCAGTTACTTGAGAGACAGGAAGAGGAGAGGAACTACATAAATGGTTATAGATTTCAAGGAAACAAGAGCAAGATGGAATCCATGATGGAGCAGCTTCTAGAGGATCAGACTAAGACTGCTATGGACTTCGACAGGAAGCTGGAAGCTATACATGAAAATCTGAGTGAGAAGTTTAAATACTTGAGCACACATATGAAGAAGCTAAATGTCCGAGTTCAACAAACAGCTGAAACAATACAAATGCATAATGAAGCTAAGAGAGCTGAACGGGAGCTGCACATCAATGCTGTGAACTTAAGGGATGAGATTGAGCTGCTATGTGAAGAAGAGAGCATAATCTCGGATTTTCTGGATGAATATTGTCTGTCTGAGACATGCATCGATCGACACCCCCTTAGTGTCGATCGACACGCCGTTCTGACGGCAATTTCGAGTACTTACGACAAACAGAATCGCCCTACATCGATCGACACACATCATGCAACGATCGACACAGAACGCATACATGACCAGAAACCTGCAACAGTACCAGAACGAGTCTATAAGCCCCCTGTGCCATATCCTAAGGTTCCTAAACCTTCCAAACAAGAGCTAGAAGTGGCTAACTGCATGAAAGTGATAGATAAGAAGGTGAATAAAACACCACCAGTTGAAACTTCACGAGTTCATGCAAAGAAGATGATCTCCACTGATGGTCATCTGAAAGAAGAAGTTCAGATTGGTGGAACTACAGTACCTGATAGTGGAAAGAAGAAGATGGCGGTTCCTCTTGAACCTGCTCTAACATCTTCAGTACCTACAACTGCTCATAAGCAGAAAGCCCCAAACATTAGATCTGCATCAAAGGTAAGGTACAAATCAACTAAGCTTAAACCTTCTGATCACATTGTTTTGAATGCAGGAAAACGCAGTAGACCGCCCAAGTTTCATTCCCGCCCTGATTCTGATTTCTCTTTCCTTGGGAAACCTCATGATCATAATGCCTATACACCTCCTTGGATGAAGAGATACTCACAGAGACATTCAAAGTCTCTGTTGAAACCGCCATGAATCAAATCTCTTCCAATAGTCAAGCTAATGACTAAAAACAAGCGCTGAGTGGGAGGCAACCCACTATTAGGTTCGTTTTTGTTTTTCATTTTTTTTTGTTTTGGTGTTTTGAATTTTTGTTTAAGTGTGTTCAGAAGCGTGAGAAACAGGCAGAATCGCACTGCATCGATCGACACACCTAGTGCATCGGTCGATGCAGTCACGATTTGTGGTTTACCGATTCAATTGCGGCTCAGACACTGGTTATCTTAATAACCGCGAGCATATGCGCCTTGCATCGATCGACACCCTTGTGGCATCGATCGACACAGGGCGACAACAGGTAAGTAATCTGCAACTTTTCGGTTTGTTCTTCAATTTGATTATTCTTTCACCGAGCTCATGCTTTGATTACACTGGGGACAATGTAGTTTAAGTGTGGGGGAAGGAAGCTACTGACGCACACTTTTGTTTTCTTAGTTTTTCAAAATTTGTTTTATTGAGTCAAAATTTGTATGAAACTATGATTTTTCGAGGAAACTTTTCGCTTGAACAGGAACTAAGTGACCACTGGACAGACTTGCAGAGCCTCTCTGACTATTAGAAAACCACAACACAGATCAACCTACTGGGAACACCCACATCACTTCAGGTATCAGAGGATCCTTTCACTGACTTCAATTTAATACTGACTTAGATTTCTCACCTAAGGGCTTGGTATACTTTGTGTCGGATTCCCTGTTAGTTCTGACACAGCCTGTCAACCTATCCTATTTAGTTCCCTTCTCCCCTTCTATAAAGTAAAAAAAAAAAGATAATAAACTGAGGATGAGTTAGTAACTCCGAAGTGGTCACGGGAGTGGTAGAGACCCCTATTATCTCCTGTGCGATCCATGGAATGTGTCCAAAGTACACCCCATAACGGGAAGAACACTGATAAAAAAAATAAATGATACCCAATGTGGGAAAAATCAGTTGTTAAGGAAGGGAAAGAGAAGAAAGGGACTAGAGAAAGATAGTATGGTGGTCTAGAGCTGATAAGGTAAGAATCCATGTGCCCTTTGATCGATACTCCTTAGGTGAGACCGCACTTAAATACTTGCAGAAGTCAGTAGGGTGAATTTGAATGCGTGAATGTGATTGTGGAGTTTACTTAGGACAGTTGCTAAGTGTGGGGGAAGTACATGTTGGTCTTGAGTTCTGCAGGAAAGTTTTCAGTGGATTACTAAGTGAATGTGATTGTGAAAGTTCCTAGGACGAAATGAGTTTCTGTGTTTTCAAACTTCTTTTCTTATGCTTTAGTTCTCTGTCTTGCTTGAGGACAAGCAAGAGCTAAGTGTGGGGGAGTTGATATACCATGGATTTTAGGGATTTTAACCATGGTATATGTCTTATTTATCGAGTCTTTTACTATGTTTTGGAGTCTTTTTAGTATGTTTACAGGTCTAAGTACTTTTGGAGCTGAATTGAAGATTTTGGAGCATTTTGGAGTGTTTGGCCGAGAGACAAAGTTCACTGTCCAGATTTGAGGATTGCGTCGATCGTTGCACCCCTGCATCGATCGATGCATAACGCGAATGGGCCAAACTCGGCGGATTAATGAAGAATGCTGATACTGCAGAAAAGCCCAGATATTTACACAGAAGCCCAAAACGTGTTTTAGACTATATATTAGGGTTTTTAGCCACTTGTTTAGGCTACACTTTACTTAAGTTTTATTTTATTTCAGAGAGCCTTAGGGGCTGATCTTTTTCTCGAAAGAGACTTGATTTCGAACCCCTATTGATTATTCTGTTTAATGATATTTGGTTTTCTACTTATGATATTTTCTGTCTCAATGAACATGTCTGAGTAGTTTACCTGTTAGGTTGAAGGATTCTCATTAGGGATTTCATGGAACTATAGTTTAAATCAATCTGTAGGGATTCATATCTGCTAGTTCTTTGTTTAGGTTGTTCTTAATGCTTAATCTGAAGTAGCTAATCAGAATTATGATGTTAGGTTGATTAATGCAGCGAAAGTTGGTTAATTTAGCTAGAAAGAACCTAGGTAAGCAATTAAACTTCTCGCAAACGAAAGTTTGGTTTAGGTTAATTGTGAACATATCAAACTTGGAATTAAAGCTGGTTTAATCTGTTAGTTCTCGCAAACGAAAGTTTGGTTTGCTGCACTTAGACTTAGAGAATTATCGCAAAGGAATTTGGTTAGTTCTATATCCGTGTTTGAGTTCTAGAACAATTTCTGATTAGATCCAGACTGATTGATTGCTTGTGTTCCTGATTTCCTGAGAACTCCTGAAACCTAACGCTTCGCCTCCTTGCTCACAAACCACTCCTGCTACTGATTTACTTTTCTGCTCTGCTTTTAGTTTAATCACCTTTGCTTTCTCCTAGTTTAATCTTTTCTGTTCTTATCTATCGTTGACCGGAGTCCCTGTGGATTCGATACCCTAAGTACTACAACTACATCACTGTGCACTTGCAGTTAGTATAGGGATTAAAACTACACCTATCAATGAATAAAAAGGAGGCAGGATGCTCGCTGTGGATTCCAACACATCCCTTGATGAGCTGAAGAACATGGTTTCTGAAGACTATGAATCGAACAAAGCATCGGTGATATCGAGTTCAGTTATTTACCTAAAGATATGATCAATACGAACGTTCACCCGGTTATTATCGCCAATATCGTCAGCTGATAAATTTTGTTGGATACATGAAGAAGACAACATCGACACAGCTGTGTGTGACTTTCAAAGCTATGATGGGAAACGAAAACAACGAGCCATATAATTCACCAAACGAAAAAGAAGAAGAAGTCTTGCAACACAATCTTCACCATTCTCCTGCTACTTGTGATGCTACTGATGAAGAACTGTCTGCTAAAAAAGAAGACATCGAGAATGAAATTCGTTTTTCTTTGGAGGATGTAAAGAAACATCAACATTTTATAAGCAAGAACGTGTTGAAGGCAAAACTGGAAATTTGTGCAATGAAGTATAATTTTGATTTCAAGGTGGTAAAATCTGATATGAAGATTTGGTCTGTAAGGTGCACGGATAATCTATGCAACTGGAGTGTTCGGGCTCAGTGTTTGGAAAGGTCAAGATATTTCGTTATCAATAAGCATGTCGCTGAACATATATGTGCTCCTTCTAGCAAAAGCAATTTTGGACGGACCCCTTCAACGAAGACAATTGGGACTTTGTTTATGCATAAATAAGATGGTATCATGGAAGGGCCTAAACCGAATGATATCATTCAGATGATGCGTACTGAGCATGGATGTGAGATCAGTTATTCATTAGCATGGGATTCTCGTGAGTATGCAGTCAACGCTGTAAGAGGTATACCTGAGGAAAGCTATGGTAAAATACCTAAATACTTGCACATGCTTAAGGAAGAAAATCCGGGTACACATTCGAGCTATGAAACTGATTGTCTTGGTAGATTCAAATATCTATTTATTGCTTTTGGTCAGTCTGTCAGAGGGTTCTACAATGCCATTCGGAGGGTCATCGTCGTTGATGGTACTTTTTTGAAGAGTAAATACAAAGGAGTTCTACTGGTTGCTACAGCTGTAGACGGGAATTCTAATTTGTATCCACTTGCATTTGGAGTAGTTGACTCGGAAAACAACAGTTCATGGGAGTGGTTTTTCAGTCAGCTTAAAGTTGTTATCGCGGACGAAGATGGTTTGACTTTTGTGACGGACATAAACGAGTCGATCATCAGAGGTCTTAGGACAGTATATCCACAAGCTAAGCATGGAATTTGTATTCATCATTTGTTGAATAATGTGGTAAAACATTTCAAGGGAAAGGGTCTACTTGGCTTGATTGCGAAGGCTTCAAAAGCATATATGCTTGCAGATTTCGAAAGGAGGTTTGCTGATATATGCAACATAAGTCCCAGCATTGGCAAATATCTAATGGACGCTGATGTTACAAAATGGGCTCGATGTGGTTTTCCTGGTTTCAGGTACGATGTGAGGACTAATAACCCGGCGGAGTCGATGAATTCTGCATTGAGATCACCTAGAGAGTTTCCTGTTATTCCTTTGTTGGACAGCATAAGAGAAATGGTTACTCGTTGGTTTCACGATCGAAGATTGTTAAGCTCCAAGCGTGTGCATCCTTTAACCATCGATGTGGAGAAAAAGATCGACAAAAGGATAGAGAAGGGTAAAACTTTCAGCGTTCACCCAATCATCGGGGAAAAATTTCTTATTAGAGGGGATCAAAATGACTGCCTTGTTGACTTGGAAAGAAGAACATGCACGTGTCGAAAATATGATTTGTTAAAAATTCCCTGCAGACACGCTATCAAAGCTGGGTTTTTTGTGGAAAAGGAAGCACACTCACTCACATATGGAGTTTATACAACTGTATCTTGGAATACAGCTTATGAGGAGAGCATTAATCCAATAGGTGTTCCAGAAGATGATTGGCATATACCACATGATGTCGAAAACGCCCGAGTTCTACAGCCTGAAACCCGGAGAGCTGCTGGTAGGCGAAGAAAACGAAGATACGAAATTGTCGAAGACAAGATACGATCATCGCAAGGATCACAAAGGTCTAAGAAAATCAAATGCAGCCGGTGTGGAAAACAAGGTCACAACAGGGCAACTTGTGACGTACCAATCTAGTCCATTGTTTTATTTTTAATTTTAGTGTTTGGAGTTTCTAAATCTTTGGTTCTGAGCTTTTTTTAATGTTTTCTATGACAGTATTAAGTAGGATTACTATTGTGTTTTATTGGAAAAACCATCTGAGCTTAAGAAAATAGACCCCTTTCCCATAAGTTATACGTGGCTGCCAAACAGGATTAACAAATTCTCGTTAACCATGTTGCAGAATCAAATACTTACAAATGCAGCAAACATACAAGAATTTTACCTAAGCAAGTTCAAGAATTACAGTGTAGACGCCAAGGTTTTGCAGTGATCGATAAGATGATTAACCGTATAAGCTGAATAATATGACTGAACAGAAGACAAGAATTTTATTATCTAACAAACGAACTTAGATGATTATAGTCTCTAGACTAAAAAAAAAGCTTCTTGTTCAGCAAAGAGAAAGACATAACAAATGTTTACGTAATGAAAAATAACCAACAAGAAAATCTGCTAAATCTTAATACAAAATACTATTCCTAATCAATCTCTACAACCTCTGAGATTCTAACTTTGGGTGGCTCGTACTTCAACATCCGTTCAATAAAAACTGGATCAATGGCCGCTTGCCACAAATCAAAGGCAATCTTAAAACGGGCATCTTGAATGTTGTCGTCGTCCATTATTGACAAATCCAATCCACGTAGGTGACACTCAAAGAACTTCAACGCGTACACCTGAATACTATTGAGTCCAGGCTGCATCGGCACATAACAAACTGAATATTGAGTAATATTGAGATGTTTCTTGATGGATGGTGACTGAACCGCTTTGACAATACGAGGAATGAGAACATCGAATGCTTCTACTTCTCTGATGTTTTTCTTGCCAGAACAATCGAAAACTTCTATTCTTCGATGTATGAAACTGATGCACAAAGAGATCCAGTGATTACCGTTAACAAAGACGGGAACGTAGATCCGATCAACATCCTCACTCCACATCTTTCTTGTTCTTCCATGAGACGGTAGCTCACCTTTTCCGTAATCCAAGAGTATCTCATCCAGTTTGTATTTCCTCTTATCCCTTTTGTAGTTGATGTATGCACTGTTGATTTGAACGCTGAACGTGCATGTCATGAAAGCTATACGATCTGCTTTCCATCATCGCAGAGATGTGTATTCCTGGAACATGTACATAACCGCGTCCATGTCCTGACAAATAAATGTTATTCCAATTAATAAGTTATTTGGTCCCATATTTGAATTAAAATACAAAGAAGCAAATTGTGTTACAAACCTGGTTGAGAAGCCATTTCCTCGGACCTATAATGCGTGTGTTGCTAATTCGTTATCAAAAACAGTTGGACCTATTTGGTGCTTCCTGTAATGTTCAAATCAGGGGAAAAAGTTAAGTATAAAATGGTTGTTTAGATTTTTCAAATCTAGGGGAGAACATATAAATGACTTACGTGTGTGTGGAAGACCAGCTAACCAGCTGAGCAAATGATTCTCCAGTCAAGAAAACCAAAGGGTGGTCATCCTCTTTCTTACGTCTTTCATGTCTATCGTCGTTGGTGAGTGCTGGTTTTGACAATAAATCAGATTCTTTGTCATCATGCGCTTTAAAAGCAGTCTTAGGTGTCAACCACTCTGTCGAAAACAGATCACAGACTTTGGTATCCTCTTTTTAAAAAAAAGTCTTTGGTGTCAGCCACTCAGTTGGGTCTTGGTCCTCTTGGACATGTAACCGCTGCGATGGATCAAAACCACTAACAAACGAATCTTGTGAAAGACAACCCAAGGATTTGCGGATGATCTCTTGTGTACTCAATTCCGGGTTGATATCTGAAGTTTGGCTCAAAGGTACATCGTAAAGAGTATCGAATAATGTTGTGATTTTTCCAGCAACGTTTTCGACCTGTGATTATAAATTAAGATCAATATACATTAGTAAAACCAATAAGCTACATTTGGGTTAAGTCTAATACAATTTATAGCACATGTGGTTAAGTTATAATACATCTTTATTAAACTAACAAATGTTTCCTAGTAGTTAAAAGTGGACCTAGGTAGGCACGTACGTCATAGTGTTAGAAGCAGGGAAACATGTATTACATGTTCAAAATCAATACAACAAAACTATTTAACAGAAATGGTTGATCAAATATATTACGCCTACATTAAGTTTCTTACAACAAAAACTAGTTAACTAGCCGATCATATGTCTTACGGTCACAATAAGTTTTTTACACACCATTTTTACATAGACTTGATCACATAAACATCACATTACACACCAAAGTCCAAAACATTAGAACAACTTCAAGATTTATAGTTTTTCTGCTTTCTGACCTTTCCTTGTCTCTGAATCTCGTTGGCCGTAGATGGATCCGAGCGTGTTGGGTTAGAAGTGTTGGAACTTGTGCCATTCTATCATCAGATCGAATCCTAACTAGTTCCAGATAGCATACGATCTAGGGTTTAGTTAATTGAATCATTAGGGATGAATCTCGTGTTTACCTGGAAATTTGCAGCGGAATAATGAACAGGTAAGTGAGATCGAGAGCGCCTCAGATGCTGCGCCTCTACTGCAGTCCACACGCACACAAGCTGGAATCCGCCGGGATGCTAGTGCCGGGAATCAGATCTCCTGGGAATCCCTGAGTTTCTAGGTGGCTAGGTTTTGTTTCTGCAAAACAACTGCGACGGCTACTCATTCAGGTCGTGCATATAAGCTTATATATAGACCTGGAATGACAAAACCGTTCATTGGATCAAAACCCAAAACGTTTAAGTCATAAACCGAAACATCAGATTCAGAACCAGCCTAGTGTCGATCGACACACACAATGTTGTCGATCGACACACCTCTTAAAACTCGAATTCAATGTGTATCCAATATACATTGACCATACCATATACCAATGATCAATCCCATACAAAGTGTATCCAGCTTGCTTAGGTGTGTGACCCTGTAGGTCCACATAATACTGGCAATGAGTTACAACTCATAAGTCATAAGCGGCTTCTAGCAAAACATTATGACCACCTAGTATTACATGGATTGTCCGATCTTTACAATACAAATATCTATCAGAGTTAGTACAATATGATTTCAGGACATAATCCCAACAATCTCCCACTTGTACTGGAATCATCTATTCCCCTAATACCTTTGTCTCTATATCTCGATATGGCATAAGGCAAGAGACGGTGTCATCCTTATTATAGCCAACATCATGTTTATCGAACTCCTAATCTATACTGATAAAACAAACGACTGACAATCACCTCGTTTGAGCACGGCCATGCATTTTCTCAGTATCAAATCTTCGATGGGCCCTGAGATATTTATCTCCTGTTATATAGGAGGGACAAATCCATTCTTGTTCCATCCCTGTTTCTACACACACTTCATGATACACCTAAGCAATGCCTTTATAACCGCCAGATACGAAACGACGTTTGACAAGGTCAAAGCATACCAATTCACATGCTAGAAAGCATGATGAACTCAGGTCTAAGGACTATACTCTATAGTCGTAATGAGAACCTCTCATGACACTGATATAACTATCCTGTAGAGTTCTCATTAGCGGGTCATGTCCGATCATATGTTCACCAACATATATCTATGTGATTGACGTTGATACTCATATCAATGACTCCATGAAACTTAGTCATACGTCACCTCACATACTAGTCTTAACGGTTGTTAGTGTCCCACTTTAACAACCTACGACCAGGGACAAACATAATTTTATGTCATATTTCATTTATAAGGTTTCATGATCAAGTCCTCAACTTGATGACCTATAAAATGAACATAAAATACTTTGGGACCATTATTTAATTATCCAATAATCAAATAATGCTGATGTCAGTATTTCATAAACATGACCATAGCATGTCTATGTGAACATCATAACTAACATAACTCCCACTAGAATCAAGACCACGTCTTCAGATATCTAATACCTACAACATCAGTGTAAAACTCGTGCTTAGGTTGTGAGAGAGAGGCTGCGGTGTTCTTGCTTGAAACCATTCCAACAAACCATACCGCCATTCATTAATAAGCACTATTCTACGGTCCTCTGCTTGGAGCCCTTCCAACAGATAGCACCGCTACACATACAAAGAGACATAACCAGGTGGGAACCGAAAGTCGTCTTTATCCGTCTAACTACTTTTAACGAACTCGTCACTTCCTCAGTTGAACAAGAACCTATCCTTAGTGTTCCTCAAACACTTGGGGATATTCCTTACAACTGTCCAGTGACTTTCACCGGAACATATTGGTATCTACTCGTCATGCTTTATGCGTAAGCTGCATCTAGAAGAGCGCAAAATATGGCATTCATGATGGATTCTATTGCAGAAGCATAAGGAATCACACTCATACATACTAGCTCAGCCAGTGTCCAAGACACTTCATCTTGCTAAGATTATTGCCATAAGACCTTTGGTATGAAGCCATTCTTGGAATCATGCATATTGGAACTGTCCAATACCTTATCAGCATAAGGATTCTAACACGATCCAATTAGCCTACCCAATCTATTTCAATAGATCCTTGCTCCAAGAACTTACGCGGCTTCTCCCATGTCTATTGTTGAAAATGACTTCCGACCCAAGTCTCATGAGACTTAAGTGACGGAACGTCGTTTATGAGAATGAGTATGTAATATACATACAGTGTGAGAAATGCAATTACGCTCCCACTAGTCTACTTGTAAACGCACGGTTCCTATTCGTTCCTGATCAAGTTAAAACTTTTGACCGTTTTAACAGAACGTAGGTTCCAACTCCAAGATGTTTGCTTCAATCCAGAAATAGATCGGTGAAGCTAACATGCATACCTAGCAAATTTTCGGAGTTGGTGCTCACCATCACTTCTTGAATTTCGCAGGCTCGTCACTTTTCAGTGATCAACAGATCACGGCAATCGGTCACGAGAAATCACTCTCGGGTTAGTGACGGATCCATTCGGATCTGCGAACTTCAGGCTCCACAGGTGTAGGTCCTACAACACTTTGTAGATCCAACCGCTGCTCTCCCTCAACAGGTTGAGCAGTCTCCTGTGTTTCTCGAATTTCTTCGAGCTATACTTCTACTCCCACTGTTCTTCTTGGAAAGAATCTTTCTATCTAGAAAAAACAGAGTTCCGAACAACAAAACTTTGTTCTCGGATTTGTTGTAAAAGTAATAAGCCTCGGTTTCCTTAGGACAACCAGCGAATCATCACTTATCAGATTTGGGTTCAGGCTTATCTGTTGACAACTGTTTTACATAAACCTTGCAATCCCAATTAATCAGGAAAACATACTTGGAAGACTCCCAGTCCACATCCAATGTGGTGTCTTTCAACTGATTCTGATAGAAACCTATTTGGCGTAAATACATACATTTCTAGAGCGTATTTCTAAAAGGATAATGGAAAATTCGTGTGACTCATCGTTAATCGGAACATATCCAATAAGGTCCAATTCCTTTTCTCGAAAATACCATTCAGGTTTTCCAGGAGAATTGAGCTGTGAGACGACTTCACACTCACTCAGATGATCACTCAATTCTTGACTCAAGTATTCTCCTCCGCGATCTAATCGAGGATCTTTAATACTTCTGTCAAATCGGTTCTATGCTTCATTCTGGAACTCCTTTGACCATTTCAAAAGATTCCGACTCGTGTCTCATTAAATGAACACAACCATACTTACTGAAGTCATCAATAAAGGTAATGAAGTACAGAAGACTTCCTCTGGCACTAATGCTCATCGGGCCACATACATCAGTATGTGCAAGGCCTAATAAGCCTCTGGCCCTTTTCTTTAGCTCTGCTAAAGAAGCCTTAGTCATTTGGCCCAGTAAGCAGAATTCATATCTCATATGATTTATAATCAAATGAGCCCAAAAGCCCATAACTATGGAACTTCTGAATCCGCTTCACTCTATGTGGTTGAAATGACTATGCCAAGGAAAAGTCGAGTTCGAGTCATCAGACTTAAACCGTTTGGTATTTATGTTATATACAGGCGTGCGTTGGTTTAAGATATAAAACCCATTTTTCAAAAAGGGGTGCTACCATAGAATATTTCATCAAGATCAAAAGAGCAAGACTTATCTTTTATCAAAATGAAAAACATCCAAATTCTTACAAGAAAATGAAAGACATCTCTGCTTAAAGCAGGTACATAGCAGCAATTACTTAATTCAAAAACCAAGCTTGAAAGGCTCCTACAAGTGGAGAATTTCTACGGCTAATGCAGCAACCATTGCTCCATTCCAGACGCGCAATTCCACTTGTCCTTTCTTCAACGTTCTACTGTTGTTTAGGCCCTGCATATTTCAAAAATATCAGTACCACAACCAGTATCCAATACCTACGTAGAACTTGAAGTAATAACACAATACCTGAAGAAGAAGTTCCGTACATCTCCTTCATCTCTTGTGAATCTTCCAAGAATTTAATGCAATTTCTCTTCCAATGCCCAAGCTCTTCACAGTAGCAGCACTTACCAACATCAGATGGGCCATACTTGGGCTTATAGGATGACACATGCTTATCTTGATTCCAAATCTGGACGGCCTTGCCTCCACCCTTGTCTATACAAGATTTCTCAAACCTTTTACCCTTTATGATGTTTTGCTCAGCTGTCTTGAGCATGCCATGCAGCTCAGTCAACGTCTTCGTCAAGCCATTCTTGATATAGCTCTTGATAAACTTATCATAACTTGACGGCAGTGACTGCAGGATGATTTCAGTAGCCAACTCCAGGCTAACAGGACAATCCAGTTTCCCCAGGTTATCAATGTAACCCATCATTTTAATGACATGAGGACTCACTGGAGCATCCTTCGGTAGCTTGCATCCAATGAGAGACTTAACCATCTGGTATCTCTCAACTCGTGCCTGATCCTGAAACATCCGTTTTAGGCTGGTGATCATCTCTATTGGCGACTCCATGTTCTCGTGCTGACTCTTTAAGTCCGAGTTCATGGTAGCCAACATCAGACCACACACATCTACCACATCAATATAATGCTTATTCCAAGCATCATAAACTGCATGCGAGGCATTTGCCCCAAGCCTCTCGGGGAGAGCTTTCTCAAGGACATAGTCCTTACTCTCTTGCTTGAGAATAAATCTCAAGTTCCGATACCAATTCAGGAAATTTGATCCATTTAACTTGTCCTTCTCAAGGACGGATCGCAACGAGAAAGTAGTTTTAGACATAGGCTGAAAACTAAGAAAAGAAAAGTTTTAGTTATGAAGTTCAGGAAATGAGAAATCTTATCTAATAAGAAAACTCGCATTATATTCAAACAATGTTTCCTCTATAAATATAATGATCCAAGACCCATACTTCACCAAAATCTGAGTGGACGACTCACCATCACTCAAGTTTTAGTTATCTAGATAAGCAAATCATTGCTAATTGTACCCAATACAACTCTTGGTCACAGATAAGCCAATCCATGTCTCATCCACTCTGATGTTTCTGGGCCCAGAACTTCTGATAGCCCAGTCAAGTAAACCAATCTCTTCAGTCTTGTGATCATTGACAGTCGCACTGCAAGTCTATCAATGATCATCTGCCTTACTCATGTAATTGTGGATACCAAGGACTCCAAGACTATCCAACAACGAAACGAGTCTTGACAGTAGACAAGATTGGGTAAGACATCAAGGTCACTTGGTATTTAGTTGAGGAAACGGAACTCTAAAAGGTTAGTAAATCAATCTCTTAGGTCATGTAATTGTTGATGTCAAGCACTGCAAGTCCATCAACACGATTACCTGCCTTACTCATGTAATTGTGGACACCAAGCTCTTGGCTAGACTATCACAACAACAAAATGAGTCTTGACAATTGACCATATTGAAACTAAGCTTTGATCTAATACTCATCCAATGTGTATTCGATAGGTTTAGAACACGTTTAACTTTTAATTTTAATTGAGTTTTAATTGTTCTAACAAAAGTGGGTTAGGTCATTTGGTTCGGTTTCTCAATCATTTGGTTCAATAACCAAACGATTACGGTTCGCATCCAACCTTAACAAAACCCGATAACCGGTCAATCCAATTGAACCGGTAATTGACCATATGAACCGGTTTTAGACCAATTGAGATACCGGTCAAATCTAATTCAGCCGGTCCATCCAATTGAACCGATTCAATCAGTTTTAACTAATCGCGATAACCAGTCCAATCCAATTGAACCGACTTATCCAATCAAACTGATCTTATCCAATCAAATCAGTTTATACTAATTGAGATAACCAGTCCAATCCAATTGAACCAATTCATCCAATTTAAACCGATCTGATCTACCTTAACCAAGCATGATAACCAGTTCAATCCAATTGAACCGATCAACCAATCGCAAGGCTTGTGTTGACCCACACTTATCCTGTGTCGATCGACACAGGAGGGTATCAGAAAATTTAACCATGCGAGATAACCGGTTCAATCCAATTGAATCGATCTATCCTTTCGCACAGCCTGTGTCGATCGATGCCCCCAGTGTGTCGATCGACATAGTGCGATCTCTAAGATTGATACCCAAATTTTAATAAGCGTATTCGCGGTGCATCGACCGACACAAACTTAGTGTCGATCGACACTGTGCGAAAACCCTAAAGTTTTATGATCGTTTTCGCGGTGTGTCGACTGACACAAACTTGTGTCGATCGACACTGTGCGAAAACACAGGTTCTTCGTTTTCGATAAGAAACAAAATCCGAGATTATTTTCATCAAAACGAAAATTAGCAAGCATTAACCTCTTCAAATAAATCATTATTCGAATTACATGCTTCAGATTCAATGATTAAAAACCCTAAGGCTCTGATACCACTGTTGGAACTTGTGCCATTCTATCATCAGATCGAATCCTAACTAGTTCCAGATAGCCTAGGATCTAGGGTTTAGTTAATTGAATCATTAGGGATGAATCTCGTGTTTACCTGGAGATTTGCAGCGGAATAATGAACATGTAAGTGAGATCGAGAGCGCCTCAGATGTTGCGCCTCTACTGCAGTCCACACACGCACAAGCTGGAATCCGTCGGGATGCTAGTGCCGGGAATCGGATCTCCTGGGAATCCCTGAGTTTCTAGGTGGCTAGGTTTTGTTTCTGCAAAACAACTGCGACGGCTACTCATCCAGGTCGTGCATATAAGCTTATATATAGACCTGGAATGACAAAACCGTTCATTGGATCAAAACCCAAAACGTTTAAGTCATAAACCGAAACATCAGATTCGGAACTAGCCTTGTGTCGATCGACACACACAATGGTGTCGATCGACACACCTCTTAAAACTCGAATTCAATGTGTATCCAATACACATTGACCAGACCATATACCAATGATCAATCCCATACAAAGTGTATCCAGCTTGCTTAGGTGTGTGACCCTGTAGGTCCAAATAATACTGGCAATGAGTTACAACTCATAAGTCATAAGCGGCTTCTAGCAAAACATTATGACCACCTAGTATTACATGGATTGTCCGATCTTGACAACTATCTATCAGAGTTAGTACAATATGATTTCAGGACATAATCCCAACAAGAAGTCCTTACCGGCTCAACATGGTTTCTAAGAATGTTAGCATTCGCAACCTCATTTCTCAGTTCTAAGACCTGAGTCTCAAGCTTGGTAAAACGATCATCCACCTTTTTCCCAAATCTCTCCTCCATAGAAATAAAAGACGCTTCGATTAACCCTTGCAGGAATGTTTTCATGTTTTCATCCAAACTTACAGATTTTGCAGCTGATCTTTCACACAAGAGCTTCTGTTTTCGAGATACAGCACCGTGATCGGGGAGCCTTTTTTTACTCCTTATGAACCCCGAGACACATGTGTCTTCAGCTATGGGATTTCCGACCTCATCAACCTCATCCCCAATCTCATCATCTTCCTCTACATTTACCTCCTCTTCATCTTGTAGAGTTATCTTAGGCAACCATGTTTCATCTACTTCCCATGTATGTTCTGCCCACTCAAAACCTACTCGAATTAACTCCTTAATCGCATCAACTCTGTCGTCAGTCATCTCATCATCCCTTGTGAAATCAAGACTATCAAATACATCCATATTTCCAGTCTTAGAGATGTATGGATAGAATGTACCCTACAGAGAAGACACCCATATAAGTTAAAAATAATTCAACAGTGTGTTAATATAAATAATTTGATTGCTAATTGAAATTGAAAACTAACCTTCGGCTGAAATGCGGATTCTAGTAGAATGATATCCCAATATGACACCTTAGCAGCTCCTGACCAATTAGAACATCGCGGATGTTCGATAACGCCTTCTTTGAGTTTCTTGCCCAACAAAATCCCTATGTCGGGGATTGCTTCCATAGCCCAAATCTGTAATGCATAAGAGAATCCATCTAAGACGTAGCTTATCTTCCTAGTCAACTTCTCCCTAGATTTGTTGATGGACTCAATTAGCAGATCAAACGAGTCAATACCTCATGGATATTTCCGCAGCTTCTAAATATCCATTACCAATTTGACATAGAAGTGTGAGATATACACCTTATCGTCCCTCGCCATAACCAAACCCGCAATGACGCACAACAAAATCAACCTTTTTCTGTCCTTAGGCAGCCACTTCCTAGTACGAGCTAAGAAATCCTTTTTCTTTATCATCTTTATGTTAATCTTCTTGCCTGACTTTAACAATTTGCTCCAATAACCATTGTCGTCATTCCAATCCTCAAAATCGCAGGCAGAATCTTCGTCATAATTGCACTTAAGTCCAGTGATAGCGTGGTACTCCTGCAACGAAAATCTGAGTGGCCTCTTAGCAAAAATAAACCAGTGCTCGTGAAGCTTTGCTGTAATGATCTGCCGACACATCAAGCTATGGACCAATCTACCCGAGAAACCAAGGTAATTCTCATGAATCGCAAATTTTTTTTCAAAAACTGGGTCATGCTTCACTGTAGCAAACTCGCTTGGCATTGCTTCCTGCAACAAGTTCATAAGGGACATTTTGCAGCTGTTGTTGACCTGCTTCACTTGCGGTTCGTAACCAGGCCTGAAAATCCGTTTGGGCAGCTCGGGATCCATATCTGAAATAATATAAAAGAGCAAACAAGTTATACAAGTTCTCAAAACAACAATGAAAACAAACGTGTGAAGGTTATGAAGAAGCAAATACGAATTTTCATAATATGTAATAGTTTTCAGAGGCGTACATAACAATGCATTTACAATCATCTGTATGTGATGATTTCACAACCTTAAGAGAAGAACCAGTTTTGACCATTCTCAGATTAACAAATTCAAGAAACAACAGTAATAATCATATTCATTCAATATGTCACTCCTAAACTCTCAAGAGATCTATCTACAATAGTCCAAATGTTATGAAATTTATCTAAAATATTCCAGGCACAAACAAGGAACCACAAAAGAGCTTACACTATATCGTTACAAAACAGGCTGAGAATGCAAAAAAAAGAAGGTAGATGGGACTTTGGCTTTGATACTTACAATAATAACCAACACAGAAACAATAAAATATAAAAAGGCATACTACTTACCACTGCAAGATCATCAAAATAAAAATTCAGACCTCTGACACTCTTTCTCTCAAAAACCTGGAGAACAATAAAGAAAAGAAAAAGGTTAGCATTATAGATCAATGAAAGTCAGTGAGTTTGGTAGTAATATGGTATAATGAAATTTAGTGAAATCACAATCAGAGCTAACACATTCGTGATAAAAAAAGGCTCAGGCTTTAAGACAAGTCACAGATGAGACAATTGTGCCAGAGATAGTGAAAGTATTGTTTCATTCAAGCTCTCACTTATCAATGACTCTGACTCAGCTCAGAAGAGAAGATTATCTCTTGGATTCATGGTTTCACGATCTTTGGTTAGACAAACGATAAATAAGAGTCCAATTTCATATTAAAAGCAAACATAGCCAATCCGATAAAAAGGAGTTAGACAGAAATGTATGTCGCCAACTACATGTTTCATATCACATTTTCCTCAATTTAGAGTCCACGATTCTACATAATGTGGCATGCAAGATCTTAAACATATAACCAATTCCACAATAGATGAAGTTTAATGAAAGCCCAACTAAAAAAATCAAGGTTTTGAATGCACACAGACTGCGGAAACTTTCGGAACAAAAATCAAAGAGCTTTTTAGTTGCATGTGTTGAATGATTCACCTGGAAGTGTTGTGGAGCAGCAGGTGATGTTCTTAGAGTGGATTAGAGTCGATGGTGTTCTTGCTTGCTCGAAGAATTTGAATGTTAGCTCGGGTTTCGATAAATCCCGTGCGATTGGAGAAGAAGGCACAGAGACAGACGACTAGAGGCGGTGGAGAACAAAAACGGCGCAGATCCGGTGGAATAGATCCGGCGAAGATGTCTCTTGAGCAGCTGGAGGCCGAAAGTAGCGAGCTTGGAAAAAGGTTATCTTGCCAAATTTCTTTTTTTTTTGATCCAATTTGCCAAATTTCCCATTAATAATTATCTTGTTTGGAAACATAAATAGTAGAGAAAATGTTATATTCCCTAATTACCTTTAATGAAATTTAATTGATTCATTAATTTTCAATGGCATGACATGTAATATAACACATGGAAGAAGGTTAATCTCTAATATACTCTATTTTTTTAATAGTATTGATTAATTCAATGATCTTATATTAAATTTCGAATTGTGAACTTTTATTCCAACCATCTTTTTAATTAAAGGGGCTTTTCACTAAAAACAACTTGGTTGCATTGAGAAAATGAACGTTAATTATAGGAGGAAATGAGCCCCATGCGTTTAGACAATTAAAGAAAGCTACCATAATTTAGCGATGATAAATTGATGTCTATTTATGAGTCAAAAGCATGCCAAAGAAAGCTGACATGAGGGATTGAATTAAATGGTAATTTCTCTGATATAATCCTGATTGACTAATATATGTTTTACGAAGATTGCATGCAGGTCTCCATAATATTATTATCACAGCAACAAAAAGCAATATGTCTCTCGTGGATCAAATACTTGGCGAAGGAGCAGGTGACATCATAGTAACCTACTTAATTATCATGTTCTTAATTAAAAGATCTCTTTCTTCTCCTCTACTTACTAGGACTATTTGAATAAGAATCAACCTCTCCAGTTTCACATATATTAGAAATGTTGTTGCAGTGGCGGATTTATGTGTGTGGAAAGACAAGACAAAGTCAGGCATAACACTTGTAATGGCCACACTTTTCTGGTTCCTGTTTGAGATCATGGAGACTCGATTTGTACCCTTTCTCTGTTCTATCTTGTTACTACTCATGCTCCTCCTCTTCCTCTGGGCCAAGTTTGGAAAACTCCTTTTCACTCGGTAACCAATTATACACACTCTCTTCTTTTTTTCACATCGGTGATCCTTGTCTTGCCGGACTATGAAATAACAATAGAAGCTTGATTACAGGAGACCTCCAACTCCTGAAGAGATCAAACTAGCAGATTCCCCAGTTAGAGCCTTATTTTCAAAGATGGAGGGCCTTCTCTATATGCTGTACGAGATTGCATGTGGGAAAGACATCAAAACCTTTCTTTGGGTGATTTGTTTGCTACCCATGTTACACTATATTTTCTAGTTTCCAAACGAATTTCAAGAATCTTTTGTTCATTTATTAGATCACTTTCATCATGTATGGCAGACCATCCTTTACGTGGCCATCATAGATACCGTTGGGAGCTACATCAACCTTCTCACAATTTTGTATATATGTAAGAAGATATCACAATTACCTGACATGTGTCAATGTTATATCTTATTCTCATTCTCTTTGCTAACTGTATCAATCACACACACACGCCTCCAGGCTTAGTCTGCTCGATGACGATTCCGGTTTTGTACTTGCAATTTCAAGACGTCATTGAGAGTTTCATTGGGAAGGTATCAGAACAGAAGTACAAGTTACTTGAAGTATTCAAATCCAAAGTTCTCAGTAAAATTCCAAGGGCCACCAAGGTGGAGTAGTACCGGATATGAAAGCAAAACTATATATATGCTTTATTATCATTGTTTAAGCTTATTTGATTTAGAAGGGATACTTGGATGTAGTATTCTTTTAGTATTAAAAATACAGTAGATGATCAAAATCCAGTTAAATCTGAAACTTGCAAAGGAAGAAGGTTACTTGAATGCAAGAACCTCTTAACTCTTAAGAATGTATGTATTGAAAATCCCAGTGACAAAAAAAAAAAAAAAAAAAAGTATGTATTGAAAATCCACTATAACACTCTATGTTATTTTTCTGAAGCACATACCACTGTAACCATGCTGAGAATCTCAAAAAGGAAATCTCGCAGTGAAGAGAAAGCAACAATAACGTATTCAATTAAAAAAAAAAAATCAAAAGCTAATTCACAAAGGAAAGTTTATTCTGAAAATAATAAGGAATGAACATAGAGAGTCACGACGACCAGGAAAAAAGCAGTATGTTACGTGAAATAGTTAACAAACTTGTAAATTGCTGAATCAAGAGAGAATAACTATATTGATCAAATCACCAAGCTTACAAGAGAGTAATAGAGTATCTCCATAACAAACTTTGATGAATGATTCGATGATACAAAGTGACATAGAAACAGATATTAAATAGTGAAATCATAATGATGAAACTAGTGTGACAGCCCATGTGAAGGTTGTTACGCCAACCTTTCCACTTCGTTTATTCCCTTCTTTTTCCATCAGCATGTGAGCATCATTCTTCTCACATTATTCCTCTCCCATGTGCTTGTCCCTCACTTCTTTGACTGCAACCTTCTCTTGGGCCTTCTTCCTTCTCGTATATTGGTACAGAATTGGAGGTTGCTGGCCCATGATCATATCAATACCGCCTTCTTTGAAATTGACCTTGTCCTCAAGGTCGAATTTAGGGAACTTGCCTTTGATAACGTTCTTCCACTCCCAAGTGCTTTCATAGAGAGGTAGCCCTTTCCATTGAATGAGAACTTCATCCTGACCAGAGACCGGATGCTTCCGGCTATGCCTCAAGCACCCCATTAGCTGTGATCTGCTCAGGAATGTGGTGCACCCTGCCCACTGCACCAACTACACGTTTCAGTTGTGAAACATGAAAGGTATGGTGTACTGATAGGTGTATAGTTTTCCCTATTCTAACTGCAAGTGCACAGTGATGTAGTTGTAGTACTTAGGGTATCGAATCCACAGGGACTCTGGTCAACGATAGATTTAGAACTATTAAGATTAAACTAGGAGAAAGCAAAGGTGATTAAACTAAAAACAAAGCAGAAAAGTAAATAGCAGCGAGTTTGTGAGCAAGGAAGCGAAGCGTTAGGTTTCAGGAGTTCTCAGGATATCAGGAACGCAAGCAATCAATCTATCTAGATCTAATCAATAACTGTTCTAGAACTCAAACACTGATATAGAATTAACCAAATTCCTTTGCGATAATTCTCTAAGTCTAAGTGCAGCAAACCAAACTTTCGTTTGCGAGAACTAACAGATTAAACTAGCATTAATTCCAAGTTTGATATGTTCACAATTAACCTAAACCAAACTTCCGTTTGCGAGAAGTTTAATTGCTTATCTAAGTTCTTTCTAGTTAAATTAACCAACTTCCGCTGAATTAATCAACCTAATATCATAACTCTGATTAGCTACTTCAGATTTAGCATTAAGAACAACTTAGATAAAGAACTAGCAGATATAAATCTCTACAGATTGATTTAAACTATAATTCTCTGAAATCCCTAATGAGAATCCTTCAACCTAACAGGTAAACTACTCAGACATGTTCATCGAAACAGAAAACATCTTAAGTAGAAAACCAAATATCATAAAACAGAATAATCAACAGGGGTTCGAAATCCTCTCTCTTTCGAGAGCAAGATCAGCCCCTAAGGCTCTCTGAAAATAAAATAAGACTTAAAAGTAAAGCGTAGCCTAAACAATGGCTTAAAAACTCTTATATAATGGTCTAAAGTCGGCTGGGGGCCTTTTTGCAAGTCTGGGAAGTTTCTGGGCAAAAACTGTAATTTCTCCAAAATGCAGATTTTTGGGCGCAGAACTGCAACGACAGTTGCACTGACTGCAACGATCGTTGCACTGCGAAAATGCAGCCAGTGAACTCTGTGAAGTCTCTAAATAGTGCAGAATTGCTCCAAATGCTCCCAAAACGTCCAATTAGGCTCCAGATGTGTCTAAACCTGAAAACATACTAAAAAGAACACAAAAGACACTAAAAAGACATCTATATCATGGCATAAAATGGGTAAAAACCATGATATATCAACTCCCCCACACTTAGCTCTTGCTTGTCCTCAAGCAAGTAAAGAACCAAAGCATAAGAAAAGAAGTTTGAAAACTCAGAAACTCATTTCGTCCTAGGAACTTTCACAATCACATTCACTTAGTAAGCCACTGAAAACATCCCTACAGAACTCAAGACCACAATATACTTCCCCCACACTTAGCAACTGTCCCAAGTAAACTCCACAATCACATTCAAGCATTCAAATTCTCCCTACTGACTTCTGCAAGTATTTAAGTGCGGTCTCACCTAAGGAGTATCGATCAAAGGGCACATGGATTCTTACCTTATCAGCTCTAGACCACCATACTATCTTTCTCTAGTCCCTTTCTTCTCTTTCCCTTCTTTAACAACTGATTTTTCCCCACTGGGTATCATTTTATTTTTTTTATCAGTGTTCTTCCCGTTATGGGGTGTACTTTGGACACATTCCATGGATCACATGAGAGAAAATAGTGTTTGCTACCCTTCTCATGACCACTTCGGAGTTACTAACTCATCCTCAGTTTATTATCTTTTTTTTTTTACTTTATAGAAGGGGAGAAGGGAACTAAATATGACATGTTTACAGGCTGTGTCAGAACTAACAGGGAATCCGACACAAAGTATACCAAGCCCTTAGGTGAGAGAATCTAAGTCAGTATTAAGGTTGAAGTCAGTAAAAGGATCCTCTGATACCTGAAGTGATGTGGGTGTCCTCAGTAGGCTGATCTGTGTCTGGGTTTTCTAACAGTCATAGAGGCTCTGCAAGTCTGTCCAATGGTCACTTAGTTCCTGTTCAAGCGAAAATTTTCCTCGAAAAATCATAGTTTCATACAAATTTTGACTCAATAAAACAAATTTTGAAAAACTAAGAAAACAAAAGCGTGCGTCAGTAGCTTCCTCCCCCACACTTAAACTACACTGTCCCCAGTGTAATCGAAGCATGAGCTCGGTGAAAGAATAATCAAATTGAAGAACAAACCGAAAAGTTGCAGAATACTTACCTGTCGTCGCCCTGCGTCGATCGATGCCACAAGGGTGTCGATCGATGCAAGGCGATTATCATTCGCGGTTATGTAGATAACCGATGTCTGAACCGCAATCAATTCGTTTAACCGTGAATCGCAACCGCATCGATCGATGCACAATGTGTGTCGATCGATGCAATGCGATTTTTCCTGTTTCTCTCGGCTCTGAACATACTTAAATAGAAAATCAAAACACCAAAAATAAAAACGGAAAATGAAAACTAAAACGAACCTAACAGTGGGTTGCCTCCCACTCAGCGCTTGTTTTTAGTCATTAGCTTGACTATTGGAAGAGATTTGATTCAAGGCGGTTTCAACAGAGACTTTGAATGTCTCTGTGAGTATCTCTTCATCCAAGGAGGTGTATAGGCATTCAGATCATGAGGCTTCCCAAGGAATGAGAAATCATAATCAGGGCGGGAGCGAAGCTTGGGCGGTCTACTGCGTTTTCCTGCATTCAAAACAATGTGATTAGAAGGTTTAAGCTTAGATGATTTGTTCCTTACCTTTGATGTAGATCTGATGTTTGGGGTTTTCTGCTTATGAGCAGTTGCAGGTACTGAAGATGTTAGAGCAGGTTCAAGAGGAACTGCCATCTTCTTCTTCTTTCCACTATCAGATACTGTAGTTCCACCAATCTGAACTTCTTCTTCCAGATGACCGTCAGTGGAGATCATCTTCTTTGCATGAACTCGCAAAGTTTCAACTGGTGGTGTTTTATTCACCTTCTTATCCATCACTTTTATGCAGTTAGCCACTTCTAGCTCTTGTCTGGAAGGTTTAGGAACCTTAGGATATGGCACTCGGGGCTTGTAAGCTCGTTCTGGCACTGTTGCAGGTTTCTGGACATGTGTGCGTTCTGCATCGATCGTTGCATAATGTGTGTCGATCGATGCAAGGCAATTCTGTTTCTCGAAAGAACTCGAAATTGCCGTCAGAACGGCGGGTCGACCGACACATAGGGGGTGTCGATCGATGCATGTATCAGGCAGACAATATTCATCCAGAAAATCCGAGATTATGCTCTCTTCTTCATCTAGCAACTTAATCTCATCCCTTAAGGTCACAATTTTGATGGATCTGTGCTGTTCAGCTTCCCTAGCTTCATTTCGCCTCTCTATTGCTGCATCCAGCTCCTCCATATGTGTGCTCAAAGATCCGAACTTCTCATTCAGATCTTTATACAATGCATCCATCTTTGAGTGGTGTGACACACTGATCTGTTGTTGCCTCTCAAGATACTGCTCTATCATGATTTCTATTCTGCTCTCATGAGCTGTAGGTGCAGGCGGTGCTTGGTAAGAAGAAACACCACAGTTCCTCGAGAAGGCGTTGCCCTGTTGCTGGAAAGGTCCCTGAAAAGCTGATTCCTGACTGTAGAATTTATTCCCTCCAATGCAGTTGATAGCTTTTTGCCCATACTTTTCAAGTACAAGACTATGCAGAGACTCTACTTTGCTCTTTAACCAAGTTATCTGCGAGTTATCAATCCCTGGATTGAAGAAACAAGACATCTTCCTTATGATATGTGTCGATCGATGCAGGAGAAGCGTCGATCGATGCAAGCTCGAGAATGCAACGATCGACACTAAGGGGGTGTCGATCGATGCAAGGCGATTACAGGCGTACCTGAAACGCAGAAAAAAAAAAAAAATTAGCAACAAAAAATAAAAAACGAAAAACCTAGTCTAAACCCTAAGTTCAAATCTATCGAGGACTCAAAAGAGTCCCCGGCAACGGCGCCAAAAACTTGATAGGTGTATAGTTTTCCCTATTCTAACTGCAAGTGCACAGTGATGTAGTTGTAGTACTTAGGGTATCGAATCCACAGGGACTCTGGTCAACGATAGATTTAGAACTATTAAGATTAAACTAGGAGAAAGCAAAGGTGATTAAACTAAAAACAAAGCAGAAAAGTAAATAGCAGCGAGTTTGTGAGCAAGGAAGCGAAGCGTTAGGTTTCAGGAGTTCTCAGGAAATCAGGAACGCAAGCAATCAATCTATCTAGATCTAATCAATAAATGTTCTAGAACTCAAACACTGATATAGAATTAACCAAATTCCTTTGCGATAATTCTCTAAGTCTAAGTGCAGCAAACCAAACTTTCGTTTGCGAGAACTAACAGATTAAACTAGCATTAATTCCAAGTTTGATATGTTCACAATTAACCTAAACCAAACTTCCGTTTGCGAGAAGTTTAATTGCTTATCTAAGTTCTTTCTAGTTAAATTAACCAACTTCCGCTGAATTAATCAACCTAATATCATAACTCTGATTAGCTACTTCAGATTTAGCATTAAGAACAACTTAGATAAAGAACTAGCAGATATAAATCTCTACAGATTGATTTAAACTATAATTCTCTGAAATCCCTAATGAGAATCCTTCAACCTAACAGGTAAACTACTCAGACATGTTCATCGAAACAGAAAACATCTTAAGTAGAAAACCAAATATCATAAAACAGAATAATCAACAGGGGTTCGAAATCCTCTCTCTTTCGAGAGCAAGATCAGCCCCTAAGGCTCTCTGAAAATAAAATAAGACTTAAAAGTAAAGCGTAGCCTAAACAATGGAAACTTAAAACTCTTATATAATGGTCTAAAGTCGGCTGGGGGCCTTTTTGCAAGTCTGGGAAGTTTCTGGGCAAAAACTGTAATTTCTCCAAAATGCAGATTTTTGGGCGCAGAACTGCAACGACAGTTGCACTGACTGCAACGATCGTTGCACTGCGAAAATGCAGCCAGTGAACTCTGTGAAGTCTCTAAATAGTGCAGAATTGCTCCAAATGCTCCCAAAACGTCCAATTAGGCTCCAGATGTGTCTAAACCTGAAAACATACTAAAAAGAACACAAAAGACACTAAAAAGACATCTATATCATGGCATAAAATGGGTAAAAACCATGATATATCAACTCCCCCACACTTAGCTCTTGCTTGTCCTCAAGCAAGTAAAGAACCAAAGCATAAGAAAAGAAGTTTGAAAACTCAGAAACTCATTTCGTCCTAGGAACTTTCACAATCACATTCACTTAGTAAGCCACTGAAAACATCCCTACAGAACTCAAGACCACAATATACTTCCCCCACACTTAGCAACTGTCCCAAGTAAACTCCACAATCACATTCAAGCATTCAAATTCTCCCTACTGACTTCTGCAAGTATTTAAGTGCGGTCTCACCTAAGGAGTATCGATCAAAGGGCACATGGATTCTTACCTTATCAGCTCTAGACCACCATACTATCTTTCTCTAGTCCCTTTCTTCTCTTTCCCTTCTTTAACAACTGATTTTTCCCCACTGGGTATCATTTTATTTTTTTTATCAGTGTTCTTCCCGTTATGGGGTGTACTTTGGACACATTCCATGGATCACATGAGAGAAAATAGTGTTTGCTACCCTTCTCATGACCACTTCGGAGTTACTAACTCATCCTCAGTTTATTATCTTTTTTTTTTTTACTTTATAGAAGGGGAGAAGGGAACTAAATAGGACAGGTTTACAGGCTGTGTCAGAACTAACAGGGAATCCGACACAAAGTATACCAAGCCCTTAGGTGAGAGAATCTAAGTCAGTATTAAGGTTGAAGTCAGTAAAAGGATCCTCTGATACCTGAAGTGATGTGGGTGTCCTCAGTAGGCTGATCTGTGTCTGGGTTTTCTAACAGTCATAGAGGCTCTGCAAGTCTGTCCAATGGTCACTTAGTTCCTGTTCAAGCGAAAAGTTTCCTCGAAAAATCATAGTTTCATACAAATTTTGACTCAATAAAACAAATTTTGAAAAACTAAGAAAACAAAAGCGTGCGTCAGTAGCTTCCTCCCCCACACTTAAACTACACTGTCCCCAGTGTAATCGAAGCATGAGCTCGGTGAAAGAATAATCAAATTGAAGAACAAACCGAAAAGTTGCAGAATACTTACCTGTCGTCGCCCTGCGTCGATCGATGCCACAAGGGTGTCGATCGATGCAAGGCGATTATCGCTCGCGGTTATGTAGATAACCGATGTCTGAACCGCAATCAATTCGTTTAACCGTGAATCGCAACCGCATCGATCGATGCACAATGTGTGTCGATCGATGCAATGCGATTTTTCCTGTTTCTCTCGGCTCTGAACATACTTAAATAGAAAATCAAAACACCAAAAATAAAAACGGAAAATGAAAACTAAAACGAACCTAACAGTGGGTTGCCTCCCACTCAGCGCTTGTTTTTAGTCATTAGCTTGACTATTGGAAGAGATTTGATTCAAGGCGGTTTCAACAGAGACTTTGAATGTCTCTGTGAGTATCTCTTCATCCAAGGAGGTGTATAGGCATTCAGATCATGAGGCTTCCCAAGGAATGAGAAATCATAATCAGGGCGGGAGCGAAGCTTGGGCGGTCTACTGCGTTTTCCTGCATTCAAAACAATGTGATTAGAAGGTTTAAGCTTAGATGATTTGTTCCTTACCTTTGATGTAGATCTGATGTTTGGGGTTTTCTGCTTATGAGCAGTTGCAGGTACTGAAGATGTTAGAGCAGGTTCAAGAGGAACTGCCATCTTCTTCTTCTTTCCACTATCAGATACTGTAGTTCCACCAATCTGAACTTCTTCTTCCAGATGACCGTCAGTGGAGATCATCTTCTTTGCATGAACTCGCAAAGTTTCAACTGGTGGTGTTTTATTCACCTTCTTATCCATCACTTTTATGCAGTTAGCCACTTCTAGCTCTTGTCTGGAAGGTTTAGGAACCTTAGGATATGGCACTCGGGGCTTGTAAGCTCGTTCTGGCACTGTTGCAGGTTTCTGGACATGTGTGCGTTCTGCATCGATCGTTGCATAATGTGTGTCGATCGATGCAAGGCGATTCTGTTTCTCGAAAGAACTCGAAATTGCCGTCAGAACGGCGGGTCGACCGACACATAGGGGGTGTCGATCGATGCATGTATCAGGCAGACAATATTCATCCAGAAAATCCGAGATTATGCTCTCTTCTTCATCTAGCAACTTAATCTCATCCCTTAAGGTCACAACTTTGATGGATCTGTGCTGTTCAGCTTCCCTAGCTTCATTTCGCCTCTCTATTGCTGCATCCAGCTCCTCCATATGTGTGCTCAAAGATCCGAACTTCTCATTCAGATCTTTATACAATGCATCCATCTTTGAGTGGTGTGACACACTGATCTGTTGTTGCCTCTCAAGATACTGCTCTATCATGATTTCTATTCTGCTCTCATGAGCTGTAGGTGCAGGCGGTGCTTGGTAAGAAGAAACACCACAGTTCCTCGAGAAGGCGTTGCCCTGTTGCTGGAAAGGTCCCTGAAAAGCTGATTCCTGACTGTAGAATTTATTCCCTCCAATGCAGTTGATAGCTTTTTGCCCATACTTTTCAAGTACAAGACTATGCAGAGACTCTACTTTGCTCTTTAACCAAGTTATCTGCGAGTTATCAATCCCTGGATTGAAGAAACAAGACATCTTCCTTATGATATGTGTCGATCGATGCAGGAGAAGCGTCGATCGATGCAAGCTCGAGAATGCAACGATCGACACTAAGGGGGTGTCGATCGATGCAAGGCGATTACAGGCGTACCTGAAACGCAGAAACAAAAAAAAAAAAAAAATTAGCAACAAAAAATAAAAAACGAAAAACCTAGTCTAAACCCTAAGTTCAAATCTATCGAGGACTCAAAAGAGTCCCCGGCAACGGCGCCAAAAACTTGATAGGTGTATAGTTTTCCCTATTCTAACTGCAAGTGCACAGTGATGTAGTTGTAGTACTTAGGGTATCGAATCCACAGGGACTCTGGTCAACGATAGATTTAGAACTATTAAGATTAAACTAGGAGAAAGCAAAGGTGATTAAACTAAAAACAAAGCAGAAAAGTAAATAGCAGCGAGTTTGTGAGCAAGGAAGCGAAGCGTTAGGTTTCAGGAGTTCTCAGGAAATCAGGAACGCAAGCAATCAATCTATCTAGATCTAATCAATAACTGTTCTAGAACTCAAACACTGATATAGAATTAACCAAATTCCTTTGCGATAATTCTCTAAGTCTAAGTGCAGCAAACCAAACTTTCGTTTGCGAGAACTAACAGATTAAACTAGCATTAATTCCAAGTTTGATATGTTCACAATTAACCTAAACCAAACTTCCGTTTGCGAGAAGTTTAATTGCTTATCTAAGTTCTTTCTAGTTAAATTAACCAACTTCCGCTGAATTAATCAACCTAATATCATAACTCTGATTAGCTACTTCAGATTTAGCATTAAGAACAACTTAGATAAAGAACTAGCAGATATAAATCTCTACAGATTGATTTAAACTATAATTCTCTGAAATCCCTAATGAGAATCCTTCAACCTAACAGGTAAACTACTCAGACATGTTCATCGAAACAGAAAACATCTTAAGTAGAAAACCAAATATCATAAAACAGAATAATCAACAGGGGTTCGAAATCCTCTCTCTTTCGAGAGCAAGATCAGCCCCTAAGGCTCTCTGAAAATAAAATAAGACTTAAAAGTAAAGCGTAGCCTAAACAATGGCTTAAAAACTCTTATATAATGGTCTAAAGTCGGCTGGGGGCCTTTTTGCAAGTCTGGGAAGTTTCTGGGCAAAAACTGTAATTTCTCCAAAATGCAGATTTTTGGGCGCAGAACTGCAACGACAGTTGCACTGACTGCAACGATCGTTGCACTGCGAAAATGCAGCCAGTGAACTCTGTGAAGTCTCTAAATAGTGCAGAATTGCTCCAAATGCTCCCAAAACGTCCAATTAGGCTCCAGATGTGTCTAAACCTGAAAACATACTAAAAAGAACACAAAAGACACTAAAAAGACATCTATATCATGGCATAAAATGGGTAAAAACCATGATATATCAACTCCCCCACACTTAGCTCTTGCTTGTCCTCAAGCAAGTAAAGAACCAAAGCATAAGAAAAGAAGTTTGAAAACTCAGAAACTCATTTCGTCCTAGGAACTTTCACAATCACATTCACTTAGTAAGCCACTGAAAACATCCCTACAGAACTCAAGACCACAATATACTTCCCCCACACTTAGCAACTGTCCCAAGTAAACTCCACAATCACATTCAAGCATTCAAATTCTCCCTACTGACTTCTGCAAGTATTTAAGTGCGGTCTCACCTAAGGAGTATCGATCAAAGGGCACATGGATTCTTACCTTATCAGCTCTAGACCACCATACTATCTTTCTCTAGTCCCTTTCTTCTCTTTCCCTTCTTTAACAACTGATTTTTCCCCACTGGGTATCATTTTATTTTTTTTATCAGTGTTCTTCCCGTTATGGGGTGTACTTTGGACACATTCCATGGATCACATGAGAGAAAATAGTGTTTGCTACCCTTCTCATGACCACTTCGGAGTTACTAACTCATCCTCAGTTTATTATCTTTTTTTTTTTTTACTTTATAGAAGGGGAGAAGGGAACTAAATAGGACAGGTTTACAGGCTGTGTCAGAACTAACAGGGAATCCGACACAAAGTATACCAAGCCCTTAGGTGAGAGAATCTAAGTCAGTATTAAGGTTGAAGTCAGTAAAAGGATCCTCTGATACCTGAAGTGATGTGGGTGTCCTCAGTAGGCTGATCTGTGTATGGGTTTTCTAACAGTCATAGAGGCTCTGCAAGTCTGTCCAATGGTCACTTAGTTCCTGTTCAAGCGAAAAGTTTCCTCGAAAAATCATAGTTTCATACAAATTTTGACTCAATAAAACAAATTTTGAAAAACTAAGAAAACAAAAGCGTGCGTCAGTAGCTTCCTCCCCCACACTTAAACTACACTGTCCCCAGTGTAATCGAAGCATGAGCTCGGTGAAAGAATAATCAAATTGAAGAACAAACCGAAAAGTTGCAGAATACTTACCTGTCGTCGCCCTGCGTCGATCGATGCCACAAGGGTGTCGATCGATGCAAGGCGATTATCGCTCGCGGTTATGTAGATAACCAATGTCTGAACCGCAATCAATTCGTTTAACCGTGAATCGCAACCGCATCGATCGATGCACAATGTGTGTCGATCGATGCAATGCGATTTTTCCTGTTTCTCTCGGCTCTGAACATACTTAAATAGAAAATCAAAACACCAAAAATAAAAACGGAAAATGAAAACTAAAACGAACCTAACAGTGGGTTGCCTCCCACTCAGCGCTTGTTTTTAGTCATTAGCTTGACTATTGGAAGAGATTTGATTCAAGGCGGTTTCAACAGAGACTTTGAGTGTCTCTGTGAATATCTCTTCATCCAAGGAGGTGTATAGGCATTCAGATCATGAGGCTTCCCAAGGAATGAGAAATCATAATCAGGGCGGGAGCGAAGCTTGGGCGGTCTACTGCGTTTTCCTGCATTCAAAACAATGTGATTAGAAGGTTTAAGCTTAGATGATTTGTTCCTTACCTTTGATGTAGATCTGATGTTTGGGGCTTTCTGCTTATGAGCAGTTGCAGGTACTGAAGATGTTAGAGCAGGTTCAAGAGGAACTGCCATCTTCTTCTTCTTTCCACTATCAGATACTGTAGTTCCACCAATCTGAACTTCTTCTTCCAGATGACCGTCAGTGGAGATCATCTTCTTTGCATGAACTCGCAAAGTTTCAACTGGTGGTGTTTTATTCACCTTCTTATCCATCACTTTTATGCAGTCAGCCACTTCTAGCTCTTGTCTGGAAGGTTTAGGAACCTTAGGATATGGCACTCGGGGCTTGTAAGCTCGTTCTGGCACTGTTGCAGGTTTCTGGACATGTGTGCGTTCTGCATCGATCGTTGCATAATGTGTGTCGATCGATGCAAGGCGATTCTGTTTCTCGAAAGAACTCGAAATTGCCGTCAGAACGGCGGGTCGACCGACACATAGGGGGTGTCGATCGATGCATGTATCAGGCAGACAATATTCATCCAGAAAATCCGAGATTATGCTCTCTTCTTCATCTAGCAACTTAATCTCATCCCTTAAGGTCACAACTTTGATGGATCTGTGCTGTTCAGCTTCCCTAGCTTCATTTCGCCTCTCTATTGCTGCATCCAGCTCCTCCATATGTGTGCTCAAAGATTCGAACTTCTCATTCAGATCTTTATACAATGCATCCATCTTTGAGTGGTGTGACACACTGATCTGTTGTTGCCTCTCAAGATACTGCTCTATCATGATTTCTATTCTGCTCTCATGAGCTGTAGGTGCAGGCGGTGCTTGGTAAGAAGAAACACCACAGTTCCTCGAGAAGGCGTTGCCCTGTTGCTGGAAAGGTCCCTGAAAAGCTGATTCCTGACTGTAGAATTTATTCCCTCCAATGCAGTTGATAGCTTTTTGCCCATACTTTTCAAGTACAAGACTATGCAGAGACTCTACTTTGCTCTTTAACCAAGTTATCTGCGAGTTATCAATCCCTGGATTGAAGAAACAAGACATCTTCCTTATGATATGTGTCGATCGATGCAGGAGAAGCGTCGATCGATGCAAGCTCGAGAATGCAACGATCGACACTAAGGGGTGTCGATCGATGCAAGGCGATTACAGGCGTACCTGAAACGCAGAAACAAAAAAAAAAAAAAAAAAAAAAAAAAAAAAAAAAAAAAAAATTAGCAACAAAAAATAAAAAACGAAAAACCTAGTCTAAACCCTAAGTTCAAATCTATCGAGGACTCAAAAGAGTCCCCGGCAACGGCGCCAAAAACTTGATAGGTGTATAGTTTTCCCTATTCTAACTGCAAGTGCACAGTGATGTAGTTGTAGTACTTAGGGTATCGAATCCACAGGGACTCTGGTCAACGATAGATTTAGAACTATTAAGATTAAACTAGGAGAAAGCAAAGGTGATTAAACTAAAAACAAAGCAGAAAAGTAAATAGCAGCGAGTTTGTGAGCAAGGAAGCGAAGCGTTAGGTTTCAGGAGTTCTCAGGAAATCAGGAACGCAAGCAATCAATCTATCTAGATCTAATCAATAACTGTTCTAGAACTCAAACACTGATATAGAATTAACCAAATTCCTTTGCGATAATTCTCTAAGTCTAAGTGCAGCAAACCAAACTTTCGTTTGCGAGAACTAACAGATTAAACTAGCATTAATTCCAAGTTTGATATGTTCACAATTAACCTAAACCAAACTTCCGTTTGCGAGAAGTTTAATTGCTTATCTAAGTTCTTTCTAGTTAAATTAACCAACTTCCGCTGAATTAATCAACCTAATATCATAACTCTGATTAGCTACTTCAGATTTAGCATTAAGAACAACTTAGATAAAGAACTAGCAGATATAAATCTCTACAAATTGATTTAAACTATAATTCTCTGAAATCCCTAATGAGAATCCTTCAACCTAACAGGTAAACTACTCAGACATGTTCATCGAAACAGAAAACATCTTAAGTAGAAAACCAAATATCATAAAACAGAATAATCAACAGGGGTTAGAAATCCTCTCTCTTTCGAGAGCAAGATCAGCCCCTAAGGCTCTCTGAAAATAAAATAAGACTTAAAAGTAAAGCGTCGCCTAAACAATGGCTTAAAAACTCTTATATAATGGTCTAAAGTCGGCTGGGGGCCTTTTTGCAAGTCTGGGAAGTTTCTGGGCAAAAACTGTAATTTCTCCAAAATGCAGATTTTTGGGCGCAGAACTGCAACGACAGTTGCACAGACTGCAACGATCGTTGCACTGCGAAAATGCAGCCAGTGAACTCTGTGAAGTCTCTAAATAGTGCAGAATTGCTCCAAATGCTCCCAAAACGTCCAATTAGGCTCCAGATGTGTCTAAACCTGAAAACATACTAAAAAGAACACAAAAGACACTAAAAAGACATCTATATCATGGCATAAAATGGGTAAAAACCATGATATATCATGTACCTTCGAGTCCGCAGGTAACTTGAGTCGATATGCTACCTCCCCGACACGAGCCAGAATCTCATATGGTCCATAGAAGCGAGCCGCTAGTTTTTCATTGATCTTCCGGGCCAGGGACCGCTGTCGATATGGCCTGAGCTTGACGAAGACCATGTCCCCGACTTGAAAGTGAACATCACGGCGATGGCCATCCACCCTCTGTTTCATAAGCTGTTGGGCAGTGTTAATGTGTCCTTTAAGCAATTCCAGCACCCCATCTCTCTCTTTTAGACGTTCTTCTAAGTCAGCATTTGATGTTGATCCTGCCTCATACTTGAACAGGGTCGGAGGATCACGACCGTACACTGCCCTGAATGGGGTCATGCGGATAGCCGAGTGGTACGAGGTATTATAAGACAACTCAGCCCAAGGTAAGAATCGATACCAGCACCTCGGTTTGTCGCCAGTGAAGCAGCGCAAGTATGCCTCGAGACTACGGTTGGTCACTTCCGTCTGACCGTCCGTCTGCGGATGATACGGCGTGCTGAGGCAGAGCTTAGTTCCTGACAGCCTGAACAACTCTTTCCAAAACTGGCTGAGGAAACTCCGGTCTCGGTCCGAGATAATGGTACGAGGAAACCCATGAAGATTCACTACCTCCTGGACAAAGATCATGGCAACATCTGTGGCAGTGTATGGGTGTTTTAAACCAATGAAGTGAGCATGTTTAGAAAGCCTATCCACCACCACCAGTATCGAATTAAATCCTTCTGATCTCGGTAGGCCATCCACAAAATCCATGGCAATATCTTCCCAAATGGATGTCGGAATGGCTAAGGGTTGCAGCAGTCCATTGGGTGCTAACGTGGAATATTTGTAACGTTGGCAAACCTGACATCCCGCCACGTACTTCCTTATATCCGTCATCATCCCTTTCCAATAAAATATTTCGTGAACCCTTCGTTGTGTCTTTAGTACTCCTCCATGCCCTCTTGTTTTTCCATCGTGCAGCTCACGCAGTATGACTCCAATAAGGTGAGATTCGCAAGGCATGACTAACTTCCCTTGCCGGAGTAACCGGCCTTGCACAATTGAATAATCCGCATGAGAGGACGGGTCTTATTTCAACTCCTGAACCAGCTTCTGGAGTTCTGGGTCTTTATCTACCGCCCCACATAATTCTTCCAACTGGATCACTGTTGGCAAGGTGATGGCGTAGAGTTCAGTATTCACATCCTTGCGTGAGAGTGCATCAGCCGCCTTGTTCTCTAATCCTGGTCTATATTGGATGTCAAAGTCGAACCCCAATATCTTTGTCAACCACCTTTGATAATCCAGATTGATTTCTCTTTGTTCCAGGAGAAATTTAAGACTCTTCTGGTCTGTGCGCACCAGAAATTTCCGCCCCAACAAATAGTGCCTCCATTTCTGTATGGCGAAAACAACCGCCATAAGCTCTCGTTCGTAAACCGACTTCTGTTTCTGCCTCTCGGTAAGAGCATGGCTGTAATAGGCTAACGGTCTGTGGCGCTGCATAAGTACCGCTCCCAACCCAGTACCAGATGCATCGGATTCGACTACAAAGAGCTGTGTAAAATCAGGAATGGCCAAAACATGTACTGTTGTCATCGCCTGCTTAAGCTGGTTGAAAGATTCAGTTGCTTCTACACTCCATACGAACTGATCCTTCTTGAGTAAGGCCGTCAGTGGTCGTGCTATTGTACCGTATCCCTTTACAAACTTCCGATAGTACCCGGTTAGACCGAGGAAACCTCTCAACTCTTTAACATTCTTTTGTTGCTGCCAATCCACCATGGCCACTATCTTACTCTGATCCGCAGCCACACCTTCCTGCGAGATTACATGTCCCAGATACTCTATCTTCGGGCTGCTAAAGTGGCACTTCTTCATGTTAGCATACAACCTGTGTTCCTTCAGCAGGCTCAATACCACTGAAAGATGCTTCTTATGCTCTTGTCTCGTCTTGCTGTAGACTAATATGTCGTAAAAAAACACCAAGACGAAGTGTCGTAGGTGTTGGCGGAATACTTCGTTCATTACTGACTGGAAAGTTGCCGGTGCGTTGGACAACCCGAAAGGCATGACGAGGAACTCATAATGCCCGTCGTGCGTCCTAAATGCAGTTTTCGGTACATCTTCTGCTCGAACGCGTATCTGATGATAACCGGACCGGAGATCAAGTTTTGAAAAAATCACTGCTCCTTGGAGTTCATCAAGCAGCTGATCGATCATTGGTATTGGATAGCTATCGACCACGGTCGCCTTGTTTAGTGCTCGGTAATCAACACAAAACCGCCAGCTCCCGTCTTTTTTTTTTAACCAGCAACACCGGACTGGAGAAGGGACTGCCGCTCTCCTGTATGATTCCTGCTGCCAGCATTAGAGCCACCTGACGCTCTATCTCCGTCTTCTGAGCATGGGGATAGCGGAAGGGCCTAACGCTGATCGGATTAGTTCCACATTGCAAGTTGATTGCATGATCTTTGCTTCTGGTTGGGGGCAAACTCGTTGGTTCCTCAAAGACCTCAGCATACTCCTGTAACACAGACTGAAAATCTCCTGGAACCTCAGTTGGTTTGGTCTCTGTCTCAGCTTGCAAAGCGTTATACTCGATCAACACACCACCCCCCTTGTCTGTCAATCTCCTTCCACAACGCCTTGAGAGAGACTGGCGGACTACACAAACTGGGATCTCCTCTTATCACCACCACTCCAGACTCCAATGGCAAATTGAGGGTCTGCAATTACCAGTTGATTTTCATCTCACCAAAGGTTTCGAGCCATTGGACCCCTAATATCACGTCAACGTTCCCCAATTGCAATGGAAGGAAACTGGTTACCACCGAGTACCCCTGTATTGTTAGCTTGACATCATGACAGATACCATTTCCCCTTACGGCTGTACCAGTGCTTGTCAAGACTCCATAGCCCTCCGTATCCACCGCTTGTAACCCTAATCGCTTAACCACCTCCGTCGAAATGAAATTATGCGACGCGCCACTGTCAATGAGAACCACCACTCCCTCATCGCCGATGGTCCCCCTCAGCTTGATTGTCCGCGGCGTCGAAATCCCCACCACCGACTGCATAGACAACACCGCTAGCTCGGGGTATTTCGCTGTGTTGTCTTGCTCTTCATTTTCCATCTGATCTTCCATTTCCACTTCCGTACCATCATCCATGAGCATCAGCACACGCAACTCCTTCTTGGCGCATTCGTGGCCGGCACGATAGGGCTCGTCGCACTTGAAACACAGACGATCCTCCTTCCATTTCGCGATTTCAGCTGGAGTCAATCTCCTGAATGGAGCTTTCAGACGACCGTGATTGTTAGCCGTATTGGGACGAGACGTCTCGTCGCTTGAGTGTTCTGTGTTATGGGCTTATTGTTATGAGGCCCAGTGTTATTGGCCCATGTCTTGTTTGTAGCAGAGAACCGACCATCACTTAACCTCGCCTTCGTCGCCGATCCTACTCCTGCCAGTTCCGATACACCTGACCACTCCTCAACCATCTTCGCCGTACTCATGGTTTCTCGCAGTGAGCGTGGTTTAAACATCTTCACGCCACGTAAGCTCCAAGACAGGATCGGAAAACTCCGGAGCATTTGACGCAAGAGAAATAAAATCCTTGCAAAACTCCCTTACCGAATCAACCTGCTTTAGGTGCAACAGCCTTTCTCCTGCGGAAGATTCTGGGTATGTCGAGAACTGCTCCAGAATCCGGACCTTCATCTGCTCCCAGTTGCGAAACGGATTTCTTTCGCGTTCCCACCTGTACCACATCAAGGCATCTTCGTCAAAGCATGTACGCACCGCTCGCAGCTTTTCCTCCTCCGAGTAGTTACCGGTCTCGAAGTATTGCTCGACGCGTAGCACCCAGTGCTCAGCTCGCTCACCGTCAAACACCGGCAGCTCCAACCTCCGTTGATACGGTCCCCTGTTTTCCTCCGGATAGCGGTATGGCTGCCAGTGATGATGGTGATCCTCATATCCTCGATCCGACTCATCCCTCGTCCGTGATTGAAATCCGCTTCCCTGTGAAAATGGGTTTTCACTTTGGCTCCCCATATCAGTCTGTTTCCCATTTCGTTGTGGAAATCTGACATCCTGAGATGAAAATGGGTGTGTTTTCGTAGCTGCTTTTTGCTTATCTTTCACACCCTCATCATCACCCATCATCTGCAAAGCGAGCCTTTCAAACAGGGACGACTTAGATCGGAGCTCATCGATCCCGGCTTGCATCGCTGTCAGTCCTCCTTGCAGTGCGACCATACCCCCCGTGAGCTCCGTGATACTGCTCTTCACCTCCAACAGATCTTTCTCGATCACCGGTACGCGTGACATTTCTTCACGTAAGAGATCTACTGCTGTCTCCAGTTCCTTCTCTGGTTTTTTGGTCGTCGGCGCCATCTCCCCACAGCCGCAAGATCACGGCTCTGATACCAAATGTTACGTGAAATAGTTAACAAACTTGTAAATTGCTGAATCAAGAGAGAATATATATATTGATCAAATCACCAAGCTTACAAGAGAGTAATAGAGTATCTCCCTAACAAACTTTGATGAATGATTCGATGATACAAAGTGACATAGAAACAGATATTAAATAGTGAGATCATAATGATGAAACTAGTGTGACAGCCCATGTGAAGGTTGTTACGCCAACCTTTCCACTTCGTTTATTCCCTTCTTTTTCCATCAGCATGTGAGCATCATTCTTCTCACATCATTCCTCTCCCATGTGCTTGTCCCTCACTTCTTCGACTGCAACCTTCTCTTGCGCCTTCTTCCTTCTCGTATATTGGTACAGAATTGGAGGTTGCTGGCCCATGATCATATCACAGTACCAACGGCTAGGCCAGTAGGACTAGATTGCAATTGAACGTGCTGGGAGAAACATGGAGATCATCTTCTCCAATTCCCAGTCGGAAAAGTGTTGCATACCGTTACCATCTGCAATGTTATTTGTAATCCAGATATGCTCACTTAGACTGCACATCAGACACTACAAAAAACAGGGATTTTAGGATTCCGTTTTGCGACTGAAGATACTGAAAATGCAAGGCTTGTACGTTTTCAGACTTAAAACATACAACTCACACGTTCTTTCTGAAAACTTGTTTTATTAGATTGATCTTTGTGATCTTACAGAACATATCTCAATCTAATTTCTTAAGTTCACTGATCCATACCTAATCACTTGAACTCTCACAAATTCTTTCTATCAAAATGTTTGACCTAATACTTGGCATAAACTCCCTATTTATACAAATAGATCGGCTAACTACTTTAGCCAAAACCCTAGAGATAACAATAAGAATCCTAACTTCCCTAAGATTTAGGAATCTCTCAAATCTTTATTAAATCTCGTTATAATACTCTCGAAGATGCATGTCCAGCTCAGCCATACTTCTTGGATTGTCCAAATCAGCTCCAGCTCTTCATGATGCGTTCTACATCCTGCTCGTTTGTGTCACTCCTTGAGCTACTTCCTGACTGATACATGAAGTGACTCAGCTACATATTCAATCTCCCTTTTTTAGGATTGTGTGTCTCTCAAGCATCTGCATATAAATAAGAATACTACACACAAGGAACAAGTTGTATTTGAACATTCATATTTTTTTTTTAGATTTCTCAAATCTCAAATACTTAGATCCATGAATACATAAAGAGAGTCTTTCAAAAGAGTTTTTGCAATTTAACAGATATCCGAGACGATAAGATCATAGTACTACAAAAACAAACTCCCCCAGAATCTAAGACTTGTTACCAAGTGAACCAATTTCCCAAAAACAACAAAAAAGAAAATCTAAATCGGCTTCACTCCCCCATAATTCTTGCAACCATTCTTAGCCACTATCCTCTTCTCCCCCTGCTTGTAAGCACACCATGTTAAAAACATAATGTTAGTATCTAAGAGAATGACTAAGGAGACGAGACCTTACCTGACATAGCTCGGAGAAGGCGCTGAATCACCTCAGAGAATGTCTGTAATGCCTTGGCAGTGTCCTCAACTGCTTCTCGAGCTGCGCGTTGACTACAGTTGCCGACTGGTACCCGAATTTATCCAGGATTTACAATCTCTTTTATCGTCTGAGTTGAAGATCTTGGATTTTATGCACTGGAGCTAGCGCGTCATGGAGTCTGGTCCTTGGACTGGCACGAACTACCTCCTTTCGAGTAGATTTAGACTCATCAGTCTTGATAAATGCTTCGCCAGATCGAGAGTCCTTCTTATAGAAGATCGGAGCAATATCTTTTCTCCTTTGAGCACCTTTGGTTCATGCTGAAACTTCAGAAGTCCTGTGATGATCGTTGGAAACATTAGCCAGCGAGAATCACCCTGTATAACTACACCCAAGGACAAAATCTGCTTGAAAACCATCTTCCCAAAATCTGTTTTTATTCCCTGGGCAATCCTGTAGACCAGCTTCGCTCTATCAATAGAGAGATGATGCTTGTGCGTGGATGGAATCCAGTTGTAAGCTGATAGAACACTCAAAGCAACATAACAAAGAGGAAGACTTGTAGCAGTAAGATCCTTCCACACTGTTTTTCCTTCACTGTGACAAGCAGCAACTGTTTCCATAGTCTCTGATTCAATTTCAGCTTCTGCTTGAATCTCCTCCTCACTTAGTTCCTGAAGTTCCAAAGACTCCTTAATTGCTGCGGAGAAAGCTCATAAGTGTGTCCTCTGAACCAGACATCCACTTTTTCAACCGAAGCTTCCAGCTTTAGACTCGGTAGTGCAACATAAAACTCAGTGACATGCTCCTTGACATTCCCGGCTAACTCAGTCACAGTTGACACCAAATTCGCATCCTTAATCAATCCCAAATATCCCCATTCGTCCTCTTTATCTATATCTACCAACCTCTCAGGTAATATTCCTCTAGATTTGAAGAGTTTGTACCTTTCTTCATCCAAAGATCTGTATATTTTGAGTTTCTTGGACATAACTGGTCTCCCATAGGATGTCTTGAATCGCGATTCCTTCTTCTCTGGAACTTGTTTCCTCTTTCTTGTCTGCAACTGAGTTGCTTTCTCCGACTGATTTTGTACTGAGATCTTGGTCGCATATTTGTATCCATCAGACTCAGTTTCCTCATCTGATATCTCAATCGATTTCTTCTTCTTATTGTTTTTCAAGCTTGCAGAGTCAGTAGGATCATGCTTCTTCTTTTTCTTGTTCTTTGAAATCCCAGACTTAGTAAGATCGGTTTTGTTTTCTCTGTCCATATCAAGAGACATCGGGGTTAAGTCTTCAGTTGGATCAGTGATTTCAGCTACCACAGCGTCGTTGTTATTCTCCCCGATTTCATTGATCTCAGCTTCAGGTTTCTCCTCACTCATACGCGCATCGAGGATTTCCGTTTCTTCATGGTTTTCTGTCGAAACCTTCTCATTCTCCTTAGCATCGTGATTCTCTGTTGAAGTCTTTTCACCATCGTTAGTGCTCTTACCTTGGTACACGATTATAGCGAGTGGATTAAACTCGTCTTTAATTAGTTGCGATTTGATCTTGTTGAGCTTTGATACCAGTTGCATGTTCCTTTGAAGACTCGATTTGAGGGGATTTGATCTTCTCAGAACTCATGGTATCTTAGTCGAACTCGAATCAGCTCGTGATTGCCTTCTAGGGTTTTTCCGAGATTAGCAAGAGAGCAAATGACTCTCTTTTCCTTTTGCCCACAAACTAATAGCCGTGACTCTCAAAAACCTAACATTTTGTCTTTTAGTGCATTTCTCGGTTTGGGATTGGACCGGCCTGGTTCAATTGAAATCGATTTCTTGTACCAGCTTGGTTTGCTGCGACATACCATATCATTCTTTCACAAGAGTCATCAGATCTTAACACATGATTAGCTTAACCACATCCACATTCAAATTATGAGGTTAATGAGAATATATACGAGCAATGATGAACCAAACTTACACATGAGTCAACTAGCTTTGAAATGAATAATTTTACAGGATTTTAGAATTTCTTTGTACCTTCTGACACAGTTCCTGTACTAGAATGTATCTTCAGCTCATGTTGATTCATGCATCTGGCCATCTAGATTTCCATGACTAGCTTTCACACTCCCATTTCTTTATCTTGTCTTTGCCAGTTTTCAATTTTTATCCTGTAGGAGAGAGCATACCATTTCTTTTTTTTTTTCAATTTCTTTTTTCTTTTACTTACTTATTGAGCTAGCTTTATCACTTGACTTTTCAAAAGATTAGCTCAAGCCTGATTCTTTTTAGTCTTTTGCTCTCTCTTTCTACAAAACCTGTACTGGATTTAGACAAGGCGGAATGATAGGTAGCTTTTTTACACTTCATCATATGACTCCAAACTAAATCTGAGCTTAAGACACATCCTGAGTCATTGGCTGTATCAGTTCTGCACACTTTCATAAATCGTTACATTTCAAAAATACCAAGTGCATTTCTCAGAGTGATAAAATGATTAAAGTCAAGTGATTTTGTAAAGAAATCAGCCAGTTGAGACTCAGTGACAATGTGTTCTATCATTACCTGTTTCTCCTCCACTAGCTCACGAATGAAGTGGTGTCGTATGTCAATATGCTTGGTTCTAGAGTGTTGCACTGGATTCTTTGAAATACTTATGGCACCTTTGTTGTCACAGTACACTAGTAGTACTCCTGAATCCATTCCAAACTCTTCAAACATTTGCTTCACCGATAAGAGTTGTGCTTTACAATTTTCCATTGCAATGTATTCTGCCTCTGCTGTAGAAAGAGATACTGAATTTTGTTTCTTGCTCATCCATGCAATGAGATTATTCCCCAAGAAGAAACATCCTCCGCTGGTGCTTTTGCGATCATCAACACTGTCTGCCCAGTCTGCATTACAGTAACCTACTAGAGTCTTGTTTGATACCGCATTCCATTTCAAGGTGTTTCGTCAAGCTTCCTATACCAAGATATGCTTTCCTTAAGTTTAAATTTCATTCATTCCAGTTACCTCTTTACAAGGCTGCTAAACTCGTTTTTAGCTTCCATTTACCTATGTATGAGGACATTTTACCTCTGTGTGAGGACCATTTACCTCTGTGTGAGGATTACTTTACTGCTTTTTACAGAGTTTCTATTACTGCTTTATGCTGTTCTTTTGGTAGATTTTTCAGATCTTTGTCTATCTTGTTGTGGCAGCTATATGACTTTCAGTTTGAAATCTCTTTTCTTCATGTAATCGGGTCTTGTTGGACACTAGTTGTCTCTTTTCCTACTTTATGGAGATGTATTTGCTCCCTTTTTCATCACTTGCTTTATGCGAGGTTGGTGTCGGAGGTAATTTATTGAAGAATAATGAGTCTTCGACCTCAAGTTTTATCAAAGGCTTTGCAGCCGCTTTGAAGATTGTTAATTGTGCACTTGATCCCATTTCAATATTGAGTGTAAGATCACTTCATCTGCTATCCAATTCTCATGGCTTCGTTTTACTTAACAACTCGATCAGCGTTGAGATTAGAGGACTTCTCGACAGCTTTAGTTTATTTAAGTGTGTTGTGTCCCCTATCTTTATTTGTTGCTTTATACATTTTTATGTAATATATGCTTGTATTGCCAAGATGGTTTTGTGTTTTGTGAACATTTACTCCTTTTATCCTTTTATGGAGCTTAAGAATCTTTGGAAGATGTTGACCAAAAATAGTGTATATATATTTTTGTGAATCTTAAATGCAAGGATCAATATGTTTAGCTTATCATTCAACTATAAAGTATTTATTTTTCATAGTTTTTGGCAACTTGTTCCTGAATTTCAAGTATAACAGAAAAAAGGTCAAACTGAACAACTGAAAACAATTTATTCGAAGACCTTCAAAGGTTATGTCGAATAACATTTGGGAAATTGCTTTGACCCATTATTTAATTTTAAATATAACTGTAGATCTCTTATTGAATATTAAGCAACGCATACAAGTATGAACATTTCAGTTCCTATCTTTATGACCAAATAAAAACGGAAATCTAAATGATCATACTACTAACACTGAAAAGTTTGCTAATTTGTAAGAAGTCTACGAAATTGAAATTTAACAAAAACCTTCATTTATATTTATTTTAAAGTTTAATTATAAATATTTAAAAATGTTGATCAAAACTTATTTTTTTATATAAATAAAACATAGATAATAATCATTTATATAAAATATTTTTTTTTATATAAATGAGTTATTTTAAACCAACAAATGTAAATTACATTATAAACCAAATATTAGGGCTCTTCTTTTATGCTTATGTACAATGGTAGATACTCCAATGGAAGTCTACATTAAAAGTGTTGATTCCAAATTAGACATACGTTAAAATATGCAGAAACTGGAATTTTTAAGAAACAAGAAATTAAATAATTAAAGTACTAGTGTGCATTAGAAATATGCATGAAGCTGCTATTCGAGACAACTTATGGTTTAGGGCAAAAAAAATTCAACTGAAATCTTAAACGAAAATTTTACAATATTGAATTGTTTGTCATTTAACCAGATATTATTTAATTAAAAAGACTTTAAAGAGAGACCTCATTTGTAGACTCCATATGCATAAATACAGATAGGAAAAATAGGAAAAAAATCAAAATTATTGATATAAATACGCGTAAATCCCAAAATTTGTATACTCTAAATTCAAATTACTATATGGGATCGAGAATTATTAAATAGGTGATAATTATTATTAAAATAAATGAGCGAGAATTCTAAAATTTGTAGACTTTAGGTCAAGTTTAAATTTCAAATTGCTGATTTAATCTAATCAAAAGTTTTATTCATTCACCTATATAAATTAATTCCCCTGTCGCATTTGTAGATACAATTTTGTTTTGTGATTCTTCTCTAGAGATGAAATCTAATTTGGTAATTTATTAGGGCTATTTTTTCAAGACGGCGATGGTCAGAAGATCTAAAATCACATTTGTTATTCACTTAGATTTTTGAGTTAACTCGCACAAATTTGGCAGGATGATATCTGAGCTAATTAAATAAATATGAGGTGTTTTTAGCCTAGATTATTTCCCTCATTGTTCAATGCAGAAGCTGAATGGGGGAAAAAGCTGAGCACTTCTTTGGTAGCGAGACGGCAATGGGACGATTGATAGCTTCCTTGAAGATAGGATGGAGGGTTTATGCTCTCTATTCCCAACCCATGTTTTCTTTCTCCTGGCCGTCTTCTCGCTTTTTCTTCTTCTTTATGTTCTATGTTTACTGAGTCTCCTTCGATTTGCAGAGAATGTACGGAATCGCTGCATCTCTGGCCGCTGGTTTTCTGCTTATTATTAGTCATCACTACTCATTGTGTAAATACTCCTTATGTTAAAATGATATACATATACTTGTATAGTTACACATAGGATTAGAGTAGAGAATATACAAGTATAAATACTCTTGTGCACAGTTGTAACATTAATGAATATATGTTATCTCTCACTTATGTTTCTGGTAAAGATCAATTTGACCTATCCAATCAATTATTTATACCACCATTCTCTCTTTCTCTTTCAATTTCAATTCATGAGGAGAAAAAGAAATTCGCGATTAGTTGCAGTTCTGTTTTTTTGTGTACTTCTTATTCATGTTATATGGGGATCAAATTTAAACGATATTGTTCCGAATGAGACCATTTTCCGTCTTAAGGATTATTGAATTAACCATAAACGGAATATTACAACTAAATCGGATACACCGGAGCTATGCCCAAAAGAATACTTGGAAACATAGGCGGCAAAGAACACAATCTTCTGCAGTCATAAAAATCAAATTGGACCACTATAACAAGCATGAGACAATTTATATTTCTGTTTTCTTTCCTTTTTATGCAGTCCATGGTTGTTTTTGTTATCCCATAAAAATTGCTCTGCTCTTCACATTTGAAAATATGCTCGCTATTAGAAGGTGTGTTTTGCATGTGGGCGAGAAGAACTTGCTACTTTGACTTAACATTTGTTGCGATTTCATTTCTTGAGATTCCTAGATTTGAGTGGCACTTCTATTCTGTGTTTAGGATGAAATTTCATTCAGATGTTTACTGGTTCCTATAAACATGCACATTGTTTTGTTTTTAAACCACAATAGTTCAATATTTTCTTCGGCATTGCGTCCAATTATGTTGGATGCGTCGTTAACTTGTTACTGCACTCATTTGTGCTCTCTTGGTAACTTCTTTCGATGTCCCATACAACAACAATTGATCATGTATAGTTCCAAGTTCATATCTAATCTCAGCAATCTCCAAAGTCCGCTAACTTGTTTTTTCTATTGCCCAGAAACTTAATACATCTTTGCCATATGAAGGTTCAGACTCGGTCATAGTAGGTAATGGCGAGTTTCTCCCTATCACACACATTGGGTCTACATATTGCCATCTCTCTCAGGTACTTTACCACCACATGATGCTTAGTCTTTCATCAAAATACTAAGTCATTACTATCAATGACAAAGCTTACCGACGATTATCCTTGTGAATTCACATTTGACCGTGCCAATGTATATGTTAAGGATAAGGAAACCAAACAACTCCTCAGCCAGAGAATCAAAAATAATGGCCTCTATCAGTTGGAGAATCCTTACTTTCTGGCCTACTACTCATCACGACAACAGTCAGCTTCAGACCTAGTTTGGCACAGGAAGTTAGAAATCCACACTGTCAAGTTCTGCAGCAGCTTTCATCTATAAACACGATAGCTATGAATAAGACTACTCAATCACTATGCGAATCATGTCATCTAAGAAAGTCAAGAAAACTTCCTTTTATGTTTCTTTGTTTAAATTAATTAAACCTCTTGAGAGGATACACTATTATGTATGGCGCCCTGCTCTTGTTAAGTCAGTTCAAGGATTGAGATTCTACATTGTATACGTTGATAATTTCTCAAGATATACTTGGTTATTTCCTTTGAAAATGAAATCCGATGTCTTTGCAAATTTTACAGTTTCAAATACAAGTATAAAATCAAATTAAACAAAGAATTGGGTATCTACAACGTGATGGAGGAGGTGAGTTTGTAAACAATTAATTTCAAGCTCATCTTGCATCTTGTGGGATCAGACACTACATCTCTTGTCCCCATACGCCAGAGCAGAATAGATTCGCAGAAATAAAACATCGCCATATTACAAAACTATGCCTCTCCACGGTATTTCAAGATCATGTTCCTTCCTCTATATGGGTTGATGCTTTCTTGACTGCAAAATTTATATCCAACTTGTTGCCCACATCAGTACATGACCAGATATTAAGCCCTTTTGAAGAATTGAATCGGAAAGCTCTTGAATATACATCTCTGAGAGTGTTTGGATGCTCTTGTTATCCCTATCTCAAGCCATATTGTCAGCATAAATTCGATCCAAAATCCCTTCGCTATGTGTTCTTAGGATACTCTGAACAATATAAAGGTTATAGATGCTTGCATACACTGTTTGGCAGAGTATACCTCAGTTGCCATGAGTTATTTGAAGAAGGAAGCTTCCCTTATACCAACGCATACAAAAGCTTTCTTTCAGATGCTTCCACCAAGCTACTTCAACATTGGTATGCTGAATATGGCTAAGAAGATACGTCTCTAGAACATGATATTACTGCAGAGGAGGAAATCAACAGACCTCATAGAGCTGTGGTAACAGAGATACAAGATCAGAGTAATATATTGATAGAGCAGCCTACTCATGGAGCAGAAACTAGTCATACAGAAGAAGTCGTTACACCACCAGTTTCTTCTGTGATTAAAGAGCTTATTTCTGATCCTACTCATCATCAAAAACAACAACATATCTTAATTAATGACCATAGAATGGTGATGAGAAGGAAAGATGGTATTGTGAAACCTATTCCAAAGTACGTTCTAAATGTAATTAAGGATATTCCTGCAGAACCTCCAAGTATTTCAGAAGCATTAAGACATCCTGAATGGGAAGCAGCAATGGAAGAAGAGATGGAAACCTGTTATGAAATTTCTACTTGGAGTCTGGTTCCTTAGCCTAAGAATGTTAAGCCACACGGCTGCAGATGGAACTTCAAAACAAAACTCAGTGCAAATGACACTCTAGACAAGTTGATAGCTAGACTTGTAGCAAAAGGCTATGATCAAGAGGAAGGAGTCGATTTCTTGGAAACCTATAGTCATATAGTAATAATATCCACAGTTAGAATTGTGCTTCAAACAGTTAGACATGATGAATGCTTTCTTACACGGCGAGTCGATGAAAACTGTATACAAGAACCATCCTCTTGGTTTTGAAGATACATGAAAGTCTAATATGTATGCAAACTACATAAGATCATATACAAATTAAAACAGTCCCCAAAAAAATGGTTTGACAAATTCAGCTCTCACCTCATTCAGTTTGGCTTCATCTGCAGTTCCAGAGATCATTCCTTGTTCATTTACAGCAAAGGTGATAAACTAATGCTACTGCTTTTGTATGTAGATGATATGATCTTGACATGAAGTGATCAAGGGTTACTTAAGGAGCTTATGAACTCCTTAAACTAGAAGTTCAAAATGGAAGATATGGGAGCATTGCAATATTTCCTTGGCGTTCAAGATCATCAAACTCCATATGGCATGTTCCTGAATCAGGAGAAATAAGCTTTGGATCTCTTACAAGATGCTGGTGTGTTGGAGTGTTCGCCTATAAGCAGGATGACGCGGCTAAAAATGAACACAAGATCAGATTGAATGCTTCAATTGATGCTTGTAGGTTTTTGCTACGACAAGGATTACAATTTCGAGGTCATGATGAGTCGGTAGATTCAACTAACAAGGAACACTTTTTGGAGCTTGTGAAGTATACTGCAGAGCAAAATGAGCTTGTGAGTAAGGTTGTGTTGGGGAATGCTCCCAAAAACAATCAGATGGTGATGAAAATTGTGAAGACTATCTTACGAAACAGGATAGGCGATCAGTTTTTAAACGATTGTGTTGTTTGTTTTGTTGAGAAAGAATTGTATGAAAATGTGACAAATGAAGTAGTAATAAAAAGGTTCCAAGATATGGAACCTCGTAGGATAACTTTTAGGGTGTTTTTAATAATATTTTTTATGTAAATGATTTTTAATAATTATAATATTGTGCCACCGGTTAAAATTAGTTCTAGATCCGCCCCTGTCTGTAATCATAAACCCATAAACGTCAGCAAAGAAAACCCTAAAACAAAAAAGTAAAGACAAATATGCAAGAAAGGAAAAAAAAGTTGAGCTAAAGATTTTAACAATCAATTTGGACCACTATAACAAGCATGAGACAATTTATATTTCTGTTTTTTTTTTTCCTTTTTTATGCAGTCCATAGTTGTTTTTGTTCTCCCATCAAATTTGCTCTTCTCTCCACATTTGGAAATGTGCTCGCTATTGGAAGGTTTGTTTTTTATGTGGGCGAGAAGAACTTGCTACTTTGACTTAACATTTGTTGCGATTTCACTTCTTGAGTGGCATTTATGTTCTGTGTTTAGGATGAAATTTCAATCAAACGTTCACTGGTTCCTATAAACATGCACGTTGTTTTTCTTTTTAAACCACAAGACTTCAATGTTTTCTTTGGCAACGCGTCCAGTTATGTAGGATGCATCGTTAACTTGTTATTGCACTCATTTGTGCTCTCTTGGTAACTTCTTTCAATGTCCCATACAACAACCAATGATCATGTTTAGTTTCAAGGCCATATCTAATCTCAGTAATCTCCAAAATCCACTAATTTGTTTGTTCCTAATGCCCAGCAACTTCATACATCTCTGCCATATGAAGGTTCAGACACGGTCATAGTAGGTAACGGCGAGTGTCTCCCTATCACACATATTGGGTATATATATCGCCATCTCTCAGGTAATTTACCACCGCATGATGTCTTAGTCTGTCATCAAATTTACTAAGTCATTACTATCAGTGTCAAAGCTTACCGACGATGATCCTTGTAAATTCACTTTTGATTGTTCCAATGTGTATGTTAAGGATAAGGAAACCAAACAACTCCACAACCAGGGAGTTAAAAATAATGGCCTCTATCAGTTAGAGAATCCTTACTTTCTAGCCTACTACTCATCACGACAACAGTCAGCTTCAGATCTTGTTTGGCACAGGAAGTTAGAAAATCCACACTGTCAAGTTCTGCAGGCTACAACAGCTATGAATAAGACTACTCAATCCTGTCATCTACGAAAGTCAAGAAAACTTCCTTTTATGTTTCTTTGTTTAAATTAAGTAAACCTCTTGAGAGGATACACTGTTATGTATGGCGCCCTGCTCTTGTTAAGTCAGTTGAGGGATTGAGATTCTACATTGTATATGTTGATAATTTCTCAAGATACAGTTGGTTATTTCCTTTGAAAATGAAATCTGATGTCTTTGCAAATTTTACAGTTTCAAAAACAAGTATAAAATCAACTTAAACAGAGAATTGGGATTCTACAGAGTGATGAAGGAGGTGAGTTTGTAAACAATCAATTTCAAGCTCATCTTGCATCTTGTGGGATCAGACACTACATCTCTTATCCCCATACGCCGTAGCAGAACAGATTGACAGAAAGAAAACATCGCCACATCACAAAACTATACTTTCTTGACTGAAAACCTTATATCCAACTTGTTGCCCACATCAGTACATGACTAGATGTTAAGCCCTTTTGAAGTCTTGAATGGGAAATCTCTTGAGTATACATCTCTGAGAGTCTTTGGATGCTCTTGTTATCCCTATCTCAAGCCATATTGTCAGCATAAATTTGATCCAAAATCCTTTCGCTGTGTGTTCTTAGGATACTCTGAACAATATAAAGGTTATTTGAAGAAGGAAGCTTCCCTTATACCAACACATACAAAAGCTTTCTTTCATTTGCTTCCACCAAGCTACTTCAACATTGGTATGCTGAATTTGGACAAGAAGATATGTCTCTAGAACATGATATTACTGCAGAGGAGGAAATCAACAGACCTCATAGAGCTGTGGTAACAAAGATACAAGATCAGAGTAATATATTGATAGAGCAGCCTACTCATGGAGCAGAAACTAGTCAGACAGAAGAAGTCTTTACACCACCAGTTTCTCTTGTGATTAAAGTGCTTATTATTGAGCCTACTCATCATCAAAAACAACAACATAGCTCAGACAAATACCATAGAATGGTGACGAGAAGGAAAGATGGTATTGTGAAACCTATTCCAAAGTATGCTCTAAGTGTAATTAAGGATATTCGTGCATAACCTACAAGTATTTCAGAAGCATTAAGACATCCTGAATGGGAAGCAGCGATGGAAGAAGAGATGGAAACCTGTTATGAAACTTCTATTTGGATTATGGTTCCTAAACCTAAGAATGTTAAGCCACTCGGCTGCGGATGGAACTTCAAAACAAAACTCAGTGCATATGAAACTCTAGACAAGTTGATAGCTAGACTTGTAGCAAAAGGCTATGATCAAGAGGAAAGAGTGGATTTCTTGGAAACCTGTAGTCACATAGTAAGAATAGCCACAGTTAGAACTGTTCTCCAGATTGTTGTAACAGAGAAATGGGAGCTTAAACAATTTGACGTGATGAATGCTTTCTTACACGGCGAGTTAATGGAAATTGTATACATGAACCAGCCTCATGGTTTTAAAGATAAAGGAAATTCTTATCTGTATGCAAACTACATAAGGCCATATACGGATTAAAACATTCACCAAGAGCATGGTTTGACAAATTTAGATCTCACCTCATTCAGTTTGGCGTCATCTGCAGTTCCAGAAATCCTTCCTTGTTCATTTACAGCAATGGTGATAAACTGATGCTACTGATTTTGTATATAGATGATATGATCTTGACAGAAGTGATCAAGTGTTACTTAAGGAGCTTTTGAACTCCTTGAACGAGAAGTTCAAAATGAAAGATATGGGAACATTGCGATATTTCCTTGGCGTTCAAGCTCATCAAACTCCATATGGCATGTTCCTGAATCAAGAGAAATAAGCTTTGGATCTCTTACAAGCTGCTGGTGTGTTGGAGTGTGTGACTATGCCTACACCCTTACCTCTTCAATTGGACAGAGTACCAAATCAAGACTTTCTCGGATCCTACCTACTTAAGAATCTTGGCGGGTAAGCTGTAATATATTACTTTACCTGACCTGATCTTCAATATGTTGCGAATTTTAGTGTGCCAGATGATGCATATTCCTACTGAGTCAAATTTTCAACTTCTTAAAAGGATTCTAAGGTCTCTAAAAGGGGCAGTCAATCTGTTACTAAACCTTTCATCTGATACAGACTCAACATTAAGAACATATTGTGGCAGCGATTAGGAAGGGTGTAGACACTAGAAGATCTACAGATATTGGAAAATATCATTTCGTGGTTTTCAAAAATGCGGCCTATAGTCTCGAGATATTGAATAGAAGCTGAATAGAGGTCTCATGGATTAGAGGTCTGCTTAAAGACTTGGGTCTACAGCAAAGTAGAACAGCAGAAATATAATGTGACCATCTGTATGAAATTTACCTCACGACTAATTCGGTTCTTCATAAGATAAGTAATAATTTTGAAAATCACTGTCCCTGTGCTCTTGAAAAGGTAGCTGCAGGTTCAATGATAGTAAAGCATGTCCCAGCTCATCAACAAATAGCAGACATTTTCACTAAGTTCCTTCCTCAACAACAATACTATGACTTGCGTTTCAAACTCGGTGTGGAAGAGCCTCCCACCTCGAGTTTACAGGGGGATGTTATCAGAATCAGCTCATCAGTGGGCCGGAAGCAAAATGAAGAAGAAACAAAGGCCCACTGCTGACCAACACAGTCGATGAACAAGCCCATATAACAGTCTAACCATCCAACGGCTCTGTTGACCAGAAGCAGAGCATTGAAAAAGAAAAGTGGCAGTACAAGTGTAGGATATTCTGCAATCCCGTCCAAGAACCGATTTGTTGTACTAGAGGACAAAGAACAGTGAGCTGTGACGCGAGATGATGAATCTATCCTCTTTGTATCTAATTCATTCATGTCTAAGAGTCTATATAAGCCTTGATGTAAAACGTTTATGTTTATCAATGAAATATGAGTTGTTCTTGATCAATATGACTCTTTCTTCTTCTTAAATCTATCAATATGGTTCTAGTTTACATATAAGGGTATAATAATCTCAAACATCTATTTACTTATAACACGTTTTTGGATAGTATTACTGATGCCTATTAATTCAGCGAATAGAGTTTTACTTACCCAACGAAATATTGAAACATCGAAACTATATATTGTGGTATATGTAGTAAGATAAAGAAAAATTAAAAGAAAAACGTTTTCAAAAACTCAATTATATCTCTGCAACAACGATCCAAAGGAAGGTATCATCACAAGTTACTATCTATCATCTTTGGAGGCAGAGAAATATTTGTTTCACAGCCACATATCAATCCCACGTGAGTCAATCTTTAAACTCATTGACAAGGAAGTTCGGACTACGATTTTCGAAAGAAATTATATGAAAAAATATATATAGAAACCTTCTTCTTCTTCTTTTATCAACTTAGAAACCTTCTTCTTTGTTGGCTGTCTTTGACAACTAGGAGCTAGTCTTTTCTTCTTTCTGGAAGCTTGTTTAGCTTTTTTGGCCAAATTTTAAATGTTTTGGATCTGTCTTTGTAAATCCAGCTCTTCATTTAATATAAATTTACAATTTGGCAAAAAAAAAAAAGTTTTGAATGAAATTTGTTAAAATAAAAGTAGAAAATATTGCAATATTATATATCAACTAGATAGAGATTTTAACAGATAAATATTTTTTTAATCATTTTTTTAACATGTGTGCAAATTTTTTAATTATTATTTTTAATAGGAAAAGAATGGTAAATGAAAGTAACTTGTCGAACAAAAATCAAAACAAAAGGTGATACTATTTTAGTAGCTTGCCAAAATAATAAAGCAAAACAGGGGTGTATTGGTAAAGAATTTCTCTCTCTTGCGAAAATTAAGGCGATTTCTACAACCTTCCACCACCTTCTACCACCGTCGTCTCTCACCGACTTTTCTTCGGTGTCCATTCTCCCGCCGTTGTGTGGGCCGCTCTTCCGGCGCTGCTACCGGACCTAACTTCCGATTCTCATATACAAGATCCCCAAGTTTCTCTCTGTTTCTGCATCATGGATGATGTATGGGAAGCGATGCAGAATCTCAGTCTGGGAGGTGAAAATCGAACCTCTCAACCGATCTCGGATGAAGCCCGACAATCTCGAATCGCGAATCATCGACTCAGCCTTTATGCGCTACCGCTTAATCCGTCTCAACAAAAACCCTTGGACATCAAGATTCTACTCCCCAAAGCCTGGAAACTGGAGGATAAAGTGACTAGCCGCATAAACAACGACGGCACTGTCCAATTTTTCTTTAAGGCAGAGCATCATCTCATGAACGTACTGGAGAATGAGCCATGGCACTGTAACAATTGGATGGTAACCATTGACCGATGGACCCGGAGGTATGAACCTGATTTTCTTACAAAGATATCCTTCTGGGTCAAAATCTTACACATCCCAGAGGATTTTCGCTCAAAACCAATTATTTCTGAAGTAGCTGAGCCTCTTGGTCATATTATTGATATTCGCATCCTGGAAGCTACTGCCTCGGCTGAAAGTGAAGTATGGGTTAGAATCACTCGTTCATCTGATGCTCGGCTGACCTTTATCCGCTATATTGATTTTGAGCCTGGGGAGTCAGTCATGGTCAGATTCGTATACAAGAAGCTGAGAAAGTTCTGCTTTAGGTGCGGTGCTCTCTCACACAGTGAAGCTGTTTGTAACTATGAGGGACAAGTTTATCACCAAGCAGGGCAACAGCCAGAACGCTCTGACACTTCTATGCCTGACCAACTATTACCTAGGCCCCATCAATACCCCACTGATCCTGGCCCTTCTCGCATTCATAGAGATCCACATCTTGAAATTCAATCAGAAGAAGAGCCTCATCATATTACTCCAGCACCTCAACCTGCTAATAACCAACCTCAAGATGATCATGATGATACCATGGGGGAAAATGTAGCATCAAATGTGAATATGGAGGTGTCAGAAAACATGCTTCCTACTGGTTCTGTAGGAGCGGATTTCAACATCCCACTACCTACTCCCATGTTTCCTGACTCCATTGACCCTCATATCCCTATACCTGGGTTCTCATCCAATCCACAACAAGACAGGGGTACCAAGCGCAAAGCTCTTTCGGTAGACACTACGGATGAAGTCTCTACTACAAGACAAAAGACATCTTCACACTCCAAAAACAAACATCGAGGCACAGGGGAGGTGGCAACCCCGAAGCCACCAGAGCATCCATGAGGATATTGCATTGGAACTGTCAGGGTTTGAGGAACCCCCTGACAATTCCTTATCTAAGAGACATCATCCGTAGGTATAAGGTTGATGTCTTGTTCCTCATAGAAACAAAAAATAAGGATAGTTATGTTCAGCAACTCGGCATAGATCTCCAATTTCCCCATCAATTTTTACTCTCTCCTGATGGGCTAAGTGGAGGATTAGCTATCTTTTGGCGGGAGCATGTGAAGTGTAATTTTCTCAACAGACCAACACTTCACTATTCTGATATGTGTATAATGGAAGGATCTTCATCCTTTTACCTTACGTATGTCTATGGACATCCTCGGAGGAAACCACGTCAACAACTCTGGCATCGTATGGCTAATATGTCTTTGGCTGGCCTATTTCAAGGAAAACCAAGGATGGTCTTAGGGGATTTCAATGAAATAAAGGATAACTCAGAGAAGCTTGGTGGTAATGAGTATCCTGAATGGCATTTCTCTGGCTTTAGACGTATGTTGAGTATTGCTGGTCTGCATGAAATCAAAACTTATGGAGGAGTTTATTCTTGGATAGGTAATAGATCAAATGGAACTATTAAAACAAGGCTGGACAGAGCAGTAGCAACAGCGGACTGGCATGAACTGTTTCCAAAAGCTTGGGCTGAGCTACTGAATTGGCAGGGGTCAGATCACCGCCCCCTTCTAGTGGTTACTGATGATGGAAAATGGAAGGGATTCAAGCTCTTTAGATATGATAATAGGTGGAGAAACAATAAGGACGTGCATTCAACTGTTGCTGCAACATGGAGAGATAGATGCAACCAGCTTCCACCTCAGAAATTTAATGAAGCTTTGAAGAGATGTAGGCATGGTTTATCGAGATGGAAATCAGATACTACCTACAACTCTTCTAAAAAGATAAGGGAACTGTAGGAAGCCCTCCAAAAAGCGTATGATTCTTATCCTATAGATTAATCTTATGTTTCTTCAATTAAAAGTTATCTGCAAGTTGAATACCGTAATGAAGAAGAATACTGGAGAACTAAGAGTAGGATGCTACAGCTCCAAGCTGGAGATAAGAACACTAAGTATTTTCATGCAAAAACTAAGAAAAGAAGAAGTCATAACCGCATTACTTCCATTCAAAATGATGATGGCTGTATAAAGACTTCGGAAAAGGAAATTCAAGAGATTATAATGAAGTACTTTACTGACTTATACTCTTCTACTTGCAGCACAAACATGGAAGCTATTCTTCAACATGTCCAGCCGTGTGTAACTGATGAAGTTAATCAGAAGCTTATAAGTCCAGTGACTGAAGAGGAATATACCATGCTTTGACACAAATGAACATTGACAAGTCCCCAGGATCGGATGGCTTCAATGCAGGCTTCTATAAATTCCATTGGAATGTCATAAAGGAAGGTGTGATCAATTACATTAAACTCATTTTTGATACTTTCTATTTAGACCCGGAAATAAATCATACTCACATATGTTTAGTCCCTAAGATTGAATCCCCTACGAATATGAAAGACTTTAGGCCTATCAGTCTAAATAATATAGCATACAAGCTAATATCTAAAATCTTGGCTGAGAGGCTCAAACCTTGGCTAAATGGGATTATATCAGATACACAATCTGCTTTTATTCCGGGAAGGCTTATCACAGATAATGTGATTGTAACTCACGAGCTCATTCATTCTCTAACCACTAAGAAGATATCTACTCCCTATATGGCTCTCAAGCTTGATATAGCAAAGGCGTTTGATAAAGTAGAATGGGCTTACCTCGATTCAATTCTAAGGAAACTTGGTTTTGCAGATAAATGGTGCAAGTGGGTGATGAAATGTGTAACTTCTGTCACATACTCAGTACTAATCAATGGATCTCCTTCTCGGAAAATATATCCAACTAGAGGGCTCCGCCAAGGTGATCCCATTTCACCCTATTTATACTTAATTTGTACAGAAGGACTTTCTGCTGCCTTGAAAGATGCGATGAGATATAAGAGGATCCATGGATTTAAGGCTAGCAGAAACGGTCCTTCAATCTCTCACATGTTTTTTGCTGATGATTCCCTTTTGTTTTGTAAAGCCACTGAGACAGAATGTAATAAGCTGCTGGAAATCCTCAAGGAATATGCTGAAGCATCTGGACAATATGTTAATTTTCAGAAGTCAGCAATTCTTTTTGGTAAGAGTACACCAGAAGATGTTAAAAAGAAGATAGTAGAATGTTCTGGTATAGAAAAAGTAGGAGGGTTTGGTAGGTATTTGGGATTGCCAGAAGCTATAGGAAGAAATAAGAATGATATATTCTCGTTTCTAGCGCAAAGGGTACAAAGAAGACTTGAAAATTGGTACTCTAGATTATTATCTCCTGCTGGAAAGGAAGTGTTAATTAAATCAGTTGCAACTGCACTTCCTACTTATTGTATGTCATGCTTTATTCTTCCAAAGAGACTAATAAATCAAATCACAGGGTATATCAGAAGATTCTGGTGGTCTGCAGAGAAGCAAAAGAATAAGATTCCTTGGATATCCTGGAAGAAGTTAACTCAATTAAAGCAATATGGTGGGATGGGGTTTAAAGACCTAAGTAAGTTTAACCTGGCTATGGTGGCTAAACAATCATGGAGGATTTTGAAGAATCCTGAATCACTCCTAGCTCGTGTATTGAGAGCCAAATACTTCAGTAAGTCCTCTTTTCTTGATGCTAGTATAGGAAGACGTCCTAGTCATGCCTGGAGAAGCATTCACCAGGGTATAAGTCTTATTAAGCAGGGTTTAAAGTGGAGGGTTGGAAATGGTAGTCTCATTAGAATTGGGAAAGACCAGTGGCTTGATAACCCACCTAGACCTGCTTATCTTTTGAATGAGGAGTTTAATGATCTTACTGTTTCAGGACTATTCAGAGAAGGCTCTTCAAATTGGTCCCACACCAAGTTATGCAGTCTTATCCAACCACAGGATATTCCCTTGATCAACAGAATCAGGCCTCGATTATCTAATGTTGAGGACTCCCCCTCATGGATATATACAAGGGATGGAGAATACTCTGTTAAATCAGGATACCACCAGTTAACAAAGCCAGCAGAAGATAACACAGTGGAGGTAAATGAAATTAATAAAATCAGTAAAGCTATCTGGAATTTATCAATCCCTCCTCGAATCAAGCATTTTTGGTGGAAGGTGGTACATAATGCAATACCGGTTGCTGATGCTTTCTTACAGAGAAGGATTAAAGTTCCACCAGAATGCAACTTCTGTGGTGAGGCTAAAGAAACAGTCATCCATATGTTGTTTGAGTGCCGAGTAACAAAAGAAGTTTGGGAACTCTCCTCATTGCTGCAACAAGGTCAGCTCTCTCAATATCAAACTGTCTTAGACTACCTAAGATATCTCTTAGATATTGACAAAAGAGGTAAGGAGAAGAATAGGGAGCATATATTTGCTTTTCTAGGGTGGAGAATATGGAAAGCTAGGAATGATATAATCTTTAAAGCTAAGAGATGGGCAATCCCTGATATTTTGAATCAAGCTTATATGGATTTCCAACTCTGGAATGAAGCTTTAGCTAACTCTAAAAGTGAAATCTGCATCTCAAATCCCAGTAATAGAAAACTTCCTAGCAAATTCACAGATATTTTCGATAATAGCTCTGATTATTATTGTTGCTCAGATGCATCTTGGATAGATGATCAAAGCAGAGCCGGAATAGCATGGATCCTCTATGATTCAAAAGGCCAGCAGATCATCCAAGGGTCAGCATCGATAGAAGCTACTGAAACAGTTTTAGAGGCTGAAGCAATTGCTCTAAAGGAAGCTATGTTGCAAATGAAACGTTTGAATTACAACAGCATAACTTTTTGTGGAGATTCCTCTGAGCTGTTTGGCAAGATGGAGCATTACTCAAGGAATAACAGAGCATGTCACGTTAAGGACCGTATCATTCAAAATCATTTGGATGATATTGGTTCTTTGAAGAAGGATCCTTATAAGTTCAAGCTCATCCCTAGAAAGATAAACACTGAACCGGACAAGTTAGCCAAAAATGCTAGAATTAAGATGCAAAACTATGTTGTAACTTGGATGTAAAATTATGCTTTGAACATTGTAACTTTCTATGTTTAATAAAAGATGGTCGACAAAAAAAAAAAACAGGGGTGTATTGCAATCGAGTATATCTTTTTATATTTTTTTTACACATTTGTATCTTTTGAAAAAATTTGTGCAATTTTGTATTATTTTTTTTGTAGGATCCAACTAAAAAAATCAATTTTATCTTCACAGATAGAGAAAAAAGGAAAAAGGAGAAATACACTCTCGCGGTGGATAGGTCTTACATCCATCGAAAACTATCCATTTTTTCTATTCATTCTCTTTCTTACTTTAACATTTTTTCACCCCTTGTTTTTTGAATGGTTGATAGGATACAATAGGTGAGGTTTCCGGCCATATAGACCTCCGAAATGGAGAAAAAATCAGTTGATGTACCGGAATTCAAAAAAAAAAAATCGGACTTAATACGGAAATTGCGAATGGACAGTTGAGACAAGATGTCCACAATATCCATCCATATGGATACTACAACGATCATATCACATGCAAGATGCTTACCATGGGTAAGAAGTAGCTAATCAAAATGTTGTTTTTGGATGGATAGTGGTCTACACCTACTCTGTGTCCACAAATTCACAATCATGTGAACTTTTAACCAACTTATGTCCATCAGACCCGTACTTTGTGTCCACGGATCATAATAATGTGAACTCTTGACCACCCTATTGTCCATCATAACCATTTAACATATGATATAATCGTGATAGTGTCCCTGAATAATCGACCCAACATACTTTTGTGACCACGGATCGCAATAATGTTAACTCTTGACCACCTATTGTCCATCATAAGCGTTTAGCATATGATATAATCGTGGTAGTATCCACGAATAATAGACATCATCCATCTGAGCTCTTATAATTGTGTTTACCAGGTACATTTCACGTTCATGTGAACTCTTAGTCACCTTATGTCCATCAGACCCGTCTAGCATGTGAGGAGATCGTGGTAATGTCTACGAATAGTCGATATTGTCCACCATATCCATAGAAAGCATTTAACATGTGATGTTTATTTGTGTGACTAGAAACCATAAAAAAGTTTGTTGGCCACTTTTTACTCATGGTAAGCATCTTGTATGTGATATGGTCGTGGTAGTATCCACGTGGATGGATATTGTGGACATCTAGTATAACATGTCCACTCGTAATTTTCGTATTAAGTCCGTTTTTTTTTGAATTCCGGTACATCGGACTATTTTATCTCCATTTTAGTAGTCTATATTGTCGGAATCACCAGCTCCGCTATCCTATCCACCGTCAGAAAAATGAGGAGTGCAAAAAAACTCATAAAGTAAGAAAGAAATTAAAAAAAAAGAATAAAAATATAATAATATAAAGGAATGGATAGAATATAATAATATAAAGAAATGAATGACCGGCTTGGATAGTCTTTGACATTAACTATATATGACAAAAAGACAAAACAAAGACTAAAGTGGTCTTTGTACAGCACTAAAAAACAAAAACAAAATACAAATTTTTTGAAAAGTACAGCTTTACTATATAAAAATACACTGAGTGCAATTAATCCGTAAAACAGTCAAAATTATCATTGATATTATACCAATAAAACATAGAAGTCAAACTTTAATATTTGTTTGACTATTTTTTTTCTTACCTAAATTAGTGATAACAAAGTTTGGAGATATGTCTATATAAAGAGACTACTTTCCTCGTTATAGGCCATCAATTACATCTGCTGCATTTTGATTTCTTTCGAAAAATCAGAGTTAGAATTTTTGAGGTATAATGTAATCTCTGCTTTTTATTAATTTATTTATAGTAGAAATAAATGTAAGTGTCGTTCTATGCTTTCAATGTGATTTTCACACTGGGTTGCTAGTATGTACACTACCATTCGTTTTACAATTATGATTTTCTATGCTTTCTATATGATTTTTTACATTGGGTTGCTAGTATGATTTTTCTCAAACGAAAACCCTTATGATTTTGTCTTTTACAATTATATAATTCATTTTTGTAGTCTTATTTATATATTAGCTAGGACTGAACATTTTATTCTTCGTTTGTTGATCTATTGAATGTACATATATCAACTCGAACTGTTGTTTGATATTGTTTTGTTTAAGGGTTGAAGAAGAATAATGGATAGAGTCCCGTGTGCTGCATGCAAATTCATGGAACGCCGTTGTTCAGAAACATGTGTTTTCAAGTCATCTTTCCCATCGACAGAGCCTGAGAAGTTTGATCGTGTTCAAAGAATTTATGGAATTGAAAATGTCTACAGTTTCATGAGTAACCCGGATCTGAACTCTTGGGAACGTTACATTGTTGGTACCTCTCTCATCTACGGGGCAGAGGCTCGTATACATGACCCCATATGCGGTTGTGTTGGCCTATCCCTAGATCGCCAAAATTTCCTCAACCATTTAAAAGAACAAATCCGTTCAGAAAAAAATGAGCTTGCAGCCATCGTGGGACCTGAGAGAGTGCCACCATATGTTAATCTTCCTATGCCTGAGGATTTCCTCATTACAGATTCTTTTATAAATACCTTCATTGATAGGATGGAGGATTTAAATGAGGATCAGAAGAATGAACTTAAGAACCTCCCAATTAATTATAGGCAAACGAGAGTGACTGAAATTGTTTGCAAGAGAAAAAATCAAGAAATGGGTGCTGACCATGGAGATGCTGGTGCATCAACATCAGGAAGCACCGGTAATACTCAACAGGTAGCTCCATTACCTCCAAACCAGAACCAACCATAGCTTAAATGAAATGTTTTTGTTTTTGCTTTTCTCTATTTGCTTTCATCTCAATTCCTATAATAAATTGTTGTCCTTTCCTTTCCTTTATTGTTAAGTTTTTTGTGTTTTATTTGGTATTTGCATTCACCTCAATTCCCATAATTGAAGTGTTTTCCTTTATTGTAACAAATTCATCATACATTAATAATGAATTATGGATATTCATGTTCTTGTATATATGGAGTATATAATTTTCAAATGTTTCATTAAAAGATAAACTGGATAATCAAAATACATTTACTACCTATTTGGGTCTCTTATTCATATGAGATAATAATTTTAAAAGAAATACGAGAATAAAATTGGTATATATGTCTAAAATATGTTAAATAGATAGTAAAAATATTGGTAAGATAGGATTTGTATAAATAGTTATTGTGTACGTATGGATATGAGCTCGAAAATGTGGATGTGGCACCGAGGAAAGATGTCAAACCATACTAGTATTTTCTAATTACTTTCCCATCCAATGAGCAACTTTTTTTTATAGATATTGTTCAACTGAAATGGCAAGAGAAATAGTAAGAGTTACACGGCCATAAAGACGCCGCTAGCTACCGTAAACTTATCACAATTATAAAAAAAAAAATCATATCTTCACATTTTTAACATTTGGTTTCATATATTTGTCGGTAGATTTTTGAGTTTTGTATTGCTTGATACCGTGGGAGATAATTTTAGTTTTTTAAACTCAATCTTTTTGTTTTTTGAGTCATGTTGAAACAATAAATTTGCAAAAACTACTCTCTTGAGGCTAGACCAGCTCTAAACTACTAGAAGTTATCAAAATAATTAGTAATTTGACATTAATCATTTTAAAAATAAGAAGATACAAAAAGTAAAAATAAAAATACAGAAAAAAATATTTGAAACTTAGAAACAATTGCTTGCCGTAGAATTAGCAAGATAAAGGAAAATTAGGGGGGGGGGGGGGGGGGGGGGGGAGGGAAGGTTGAAGAAAATATTAGAGAAGAAAAACATTCACAAATTGTACGTGGACTGAATGGAGAATTTAGCCCAAAACATCGTGTAAAAACAAGAAAACAAAATAATGTATACTGACGGCAATTTAACCAAACCAAATGAGGTCTAATGCACAAGCTCATTAGGCGTTAGATCGTGGGCATTCCACACATATATCTATGCGCATGTCTATATATTGCTGTGAATCTTAAATGTAGGGATCAATATGTTTAGCTTATCATCCAACTACATAGTATTTATTTTTCATAGTTTCTGGCATCTTGTTCCCTAGAAGTTTTCTCTCCCAGAAGCCGTCGCGTCTTGTGGTTCCTCTCCGCCGTCGATCGTCGCACTCTCCTCCTCAGTTTGAGTCATGATTCCTGAAGCTTCTCCTCCCCTGATCCTTGTTTCGATGGTGAAGACTCAACCTCCGTGTCTGCCGAGACTGCATCCAGATCCGCGGCCGGGAATGTCTCTTCTTGTTCTCCCCGTGGCTCGCTCCTCTTTTGCCCCACCGGTACCCCATGTTCCACCAGACGCTCCCATCGTCCCCTTTCTCCCCTGGTTTCTGGATGCCTCCATATCCTCTTCCCTCGTGACCATCCGGTTTTTAGATCTAAGTTTTCTTTGTCGAGTTTCGGCCTCTGCTCTGAGTGTGCAAAGTGTTTCTATTGGGCGTTCGGTCGATGCACCTCTGTCGGACGATTATATCCATACCGCAGTTTGCAGTCTCGTATCTTCGCCGCTGCCTATCCCACACTCACTTCCTTTCGACCTTTGTCTCCTTTTGCTCCTTGAGTTTAAGGAGGTGAAAGTTTGTGATTTCATGTTTTGTGTTAATGGCGTCCAAGTTTTTTTAGGTATTTTATGTTTTTAGGATACTCGATGATATGGTATTTCTTACTGCTTTATGCCGATTTTAGGCGATTTAAACCCCCACATCTCCGATACCACTATCGTTTGATACCATATTCCATTTCAAGGTGTTTCGTCAAGCTTCCAACAATTCTGTTTTTTGACTCCCTGGAATTCAGTGGAATCATTGGTTTTTTGTCTTATAGAAAGAACTGCTTTCCTTAGGTTTAAACTTTATTCATTCTAGTTACCGCTTTACAAGCCTGCTAAACTCGTTTTTAGCTTCCATTTATGTATGAGGACCATTTAACTCTGCGTGAGAACCATTTAACTCTGTGTGAGGATTACTTTACTACTTTATGCAGTGTTCTATTATTGTTTTATGCAGTTCTTCTGTTAGATTTTTCAGCTCTTTGTCTATCTTGTTGTGGCAGCTAGATGGCTTACAGTTTGAAATCTCCTTTCTTGCTGTTAATCTGGTCTTGTTGGATACTAGTTGTCCCTTTTCCTCCTTTATGGAGATTTATTTGCTCCCTTTTTCATCACTTGCTTTATGCAAGGTTGGTGTCGGAGTGATTTATTGAAGAATATTGAGGCTTTGACCTAAAGTTTTATCAAAGGCTTTGCAGCCGCTTTGGAGATTGTTAGTTGTGCACTTGCTGTTGTTTCAATATTGGGTGTTAGATCACTTCATGTGCTCTCCAATTCTCATGGCTTCGTTTTACTTAACAACTCGATCGGCGTTGAGATTAGAGGACTTCTCGACAACTTTGGTTTATTTAAGTGTTTTGTGGCCCTTATATTATTTTTTTGCTTTCTACATTTTGATGTAATATATGTTTGTATTGCCAGGATGGTTTTGTGTTTTGTGAACATTTACTCCTTTTATTAAGCTTAGGGATCTATAGAAGATGTGGACCAAAAAAGTATATATATTGTTGTGAATCTTAAATAAATGGACCAATATGTTGATTTATCATCCAACTACAGAGTATTTATTTTTCATAGTTTTTGGTAGCCCTGTGATTTTTAACCGAACCGGGTTTTCCGAACCGAACCGAAAATTTTTGGTTCGGTTCGGTTTATTAAGTTCGGTTAATTCGGTGGCTTTGAAAAAAATTTCGGTTCGGTTCGATGAACCGAACGGTTAACCGAAGTTTTTTTAATAAACAAAAATAAACCGATTTTAACTAAAATAATTAAAATTTTCGTATCGAACCAATCCGAACCGAACCAAAATAAGTGAATATATCCAAAATTAACCGAAATTTTCCAAACCGAACCGATCTAAATAACCAAATATATCCAAAATTAACCAAACTAACCGAAGTAACCGAAATTATCAAAAAATCGGTTTATTTCGGTAAAAAGTAACAACCTAAAAAACAGAAAAGGGAACCGAACTGGAAAAAAATTTTGGTTAGTTCGGTAAAAAATTCCAAACCGAAAAACCGAATCTAAACCAAACCGAAGAACCAAAGTCACAGGCCTAGTTTTTGGCAACTGAAACAATTTATTTGAAGAATGATCATACTAACACTGAAAATTTTGCTAATTTGTAAGAAGTCTACCAAATTGAATTTCAACAAAAACCTACTTTTAGTTATATTTTAAATTTTAATAAGAAATATTTAAAAAATTGATCATAACTTATTTTTATATAAATAAAACAGAGATAATAATCATTGAGTTATTCTAAACCAACGAATGTAAATTACATTATAAACCAAATACTAGGGTTCTTCTTTGACGTATGAACAATGGTAGATACTCCAACGGAAGTTTACATTTAGAGTGTTGATTCCAAATTAGACATACATGAAAATATGTGAAAACTGGAAATATTAAAAGACAAGAATTAAAATAATTATAGTACCAATATGCATTAGAAATATGCTGCTATTCGAGACAACTTATGGTTTAGGGTTAAAAGACTTCAGTGAAATCTTAAACGAAATTTTTAATATATCGAATTATTTGTCATTTAACCAGATATGGTTTAATTAAAAATACTTTAAAGAGAGACCTCATTTGTAGACTTCATCTTCATTTCAAATTATTGATACAAATGGGCGTAAACCCCAAAATTTGTATACTCTAAATTCAAATTACTAAATGGGATCAGGAATTATTAAATATGTGATAATCACTATTATTAAAATAAATGAGCGAGAATTCTAAAATTTGTAGGCTTTAGGTCAAGTTTAAATTTCAAATTGCTGATTTAATCTAATCAAACTTTTATTCATTCACCTATATAAATTAATTCATGTGCCCCATTTGTAGATACGATTTTGTTCTGTGATTCTTCTTTGGAGACGGAATCTGATTTGGTAATTTCTTAGGGCTATTTTGGGTGCAGGACGGCGATGGTCAGAAGATCTAAAATCACATTTGTTAGTCACTTAGTTTTTTTTAGTTAACTCGTACAATCTTGGCAGGATGATATCTAAGCTAGTTAAATAAATATGAGGTATTTTTAGCCTAGATTATTTCCCTCATTGTTCAATGCCGAGGAAAAAAAAAATGCTGAACGAGCACTTATCTGGTGGCAAGACGGTGATAGGATGATGGATAGCTTCCTTGAAGATGGAACAGAGGGTTCATGTTCTCTATCCCCAACCCAAGTTTTCTTTCTCCCCGCCGTCTTCTCGCTTTTTTCTTTATGTTCTATGTTTATCTGAATCTCCTTCAATTTGTGGAGAATGTACAGAATCGCTGCATCCTCAGACTAATACCTTTAAATCCGCAGACATGTATTGTAAATATTTTTGCTCGCAGATTTGTTTGGCAGATTACAGATTTGTTGTTGCAGATTTTATTTTACGTGTTGAAAAATATTTTCTTTGATACAGATTTTTACATAAATCCACAACAAGGAATATTGTGCTTTTATATTACTAAACTAGTACGTAGTGTAACAGTTTTGTTTGGTGTGTTACAGATTTATTTTATTTTTGCAGATTTTTATTGCATATTAATTTTAAGATTTTTTGTAGTGTTGAAGATTTTAATATGATTTTACAGTTTTTGGAATTTTCGGATTTAATTTCTAGATTTAAAATTTAGTTTTAAAGATTTAGTATGTTTGTTGCAGATTTCGTAAAACATTTTAATATAAAAAGGACTTAAAATTACAAAATAGTATTATAGTGCTACAAATTTATTTGATGTGTTGTAGTTTTTTTAGTTTATACAGATTTTTAAAATTTGATGTCGTGACATTTTAAAATCAACATATTGTTTTGCAGATTTGTTTTGTATATGTCATTAATCAGTTTTTAATTTAATTTTTAATTTAAAATATTATTGAAAATATTAAAAATGACTTCTGAAAATTTAATAATAGTTGATCGTACGAAAATATGTAGATTAATAATTTTCAAAATAAATTATAATATATATATTTAAGAAAAAAATAAATAATTTCCATATATATTTTTAAAAATCTAAACTGTTTTTTGAAAAAAAAAAGAAAAAATTTTGAAAAGCCTGTACAATTTGATTTTAGTTTTAATTTTAGTCTTTAATTTTTAATCTTTTAGTTTTAGTTTTTACTTCTTGCTTTTAATTTCAAATTTGATTTTTTTAATTTATAAATATTAGTTTTTATTTTATTTTTACTTTTAAATTTTTAATTTTTAATTTTAAATATTGAATTTTAAATTTTTATTTTATTTGTTAGTTTTAAATTTTTATTTTTATTTAATTTTTATTTTTATTTTTTAAGTTTTAGTTTTTGATTTTAATTTTTTAGTTTTTAATTTTTAATTTTAATTTTTATTTTATTTTAAATTTATAGTTTTTAGTTTTAAATTTTATTTTTAAATTCTAAATTTTAATTTTAATTTTTGGGTTTTCTGATTTTAAATTTTAAATTTTTATTTTTAGTATTAATTTAATTTTAATTTTAAAATTTTTTATTTTCTATTTATTAGTTTTAATTTTTTATTTTATTCTTTAATTTTTAATTTCTAAGTTATATTTTAATTTTAGTTTAAATTTTTTAATTTTTAATTTTATTTTTTAATTTTTAAACTTTTTACATATTTTTAATTCTAACTTAGTAAACTTTTAGTGAAGGATACTAAGTTAATAAATCTAATAAAGATTAATATTAGTTAAAGTAAATTTCACTTATTGAATTAACCATAAACGGAATGTTACAACTAATCTGGATACACCGGAGCTATGCCCAAAAGAATACCAAGAAACATAGGCGGCAAAGAACACAATCTTCTTTAATCATAAACCCACAAATGGGCAGCAAAAGAAACCCTAAAACAACAAAGAAAATGACGAATATGCCAGAAAGAACAAAAAAAACTATAACAAGCATGAGACAATTTATATTTCTGTTTTTTCCTTTTTTATGCAGTACATAGTTGTTTTTGTTATCCCATCAAATTTGCTCTTTTCTCCACATTTGAAAATGTGCTCGCTATTGGAAGGTGTGTTTTGTATGTGGGTGAGAAGAACTTGCTACTTTGACTTAACATTTGTTGCGATTTCAGTTCTTGAGTGGCACTTATGTTCTGTGTTTAGGATAAAATTTCAACCAGATGTTTATTGGTTCCTATAAACATGCACATTGTTTTGCTTTTTAAACCACAATAGTTCAATGTTTTCTTCGGCATTGTGTCCAATTATGTCGGATGCGTCGTTAACTGGTTATTGCACTCATTTGTGCTTTCTTGGTAACTTCTTTCGATGTCCCATACAACAACCAATGATCATGTTTAGTTTTAAGTCCATATCTAATCTCAGTAATCTCCAAAGTCCGCTAATTTGTTTGTTCCTATTGCCCAGCAACTTCTTACATCTCTGTTTACCGACGATGATCCTTGTGAATTCACTTTTGATCGTGCCAATGTGTATGTTAAGGATAAGGAAACCAAACAACTCCTCAGCCAGGGAGTCAAAAATAATGGCCTCTATCAGTCGGAGAATCCTTATTTTTTGCCTACTATTCATCATAGCAACAGTCAGCTTCAGACCTAGTTTGGCACAGGAAGTTAGAAAATCCACACTGTCAAGTTCTGCAGCAGCTTTCATCAATAAACACAATAGCTATGAATAAGACTAATCAATCCCTATGCGATTCATGTCGTCTACGAAAGTCAAGCAAGCTTCCTTTTCTATTTCTTTTTTTAAAGCAGAGAGGATACATTGTTATGTATGGTGCCCTGCTCTTGTTAAGTCAGTTCAGAGATTCAAATTCTACATTGTATATGTTGATCATTTCTCAAGATACAGTTGGTTATTTCCTTTGAAAATGAAGTTTGATGTCTTTGCAAAGTTTAAACAGTTGCAAAAACAAATATAAAATCAACTTAAACAGAGAATTGGGATTAGAGTGAAAGAAGATGTGAGTTTGTAAACAATCAATTTCAAGCTCATCTTGCATCTTATGGGATCAAACACTACATCTCTTGTCCCCATACGCCAGAGCAGAATAGATTGGTAGAAAAAAAAACATCGTCACATCACAAAACTATGCCTCTCCACACTATTTCAAGGTCATCTTCCTTCCTCTCTATGGTTTGATGCTTTCTTGACTGCAAACTTTATATCCAACTTGTTGCCCACATGAGTACATGACCAGATGTTAAGCCCTTTTGAAGTCTTGAATGGGAAAGGTCTTGAGTATACATCTCTGAGAGTATTTGGATGCTCTTGTTATCCCCATCTCATGCCATATGGTCAGCATAAATTCGATCCAAAATCCCTTCCATGTTTTTTCCTAGGATACTCTGAACAAGATAAAGGTTACAGATGCTTACATCCACCGTTTGGCAGAGTATACCTCAGTCGCCATGTTTTATTGAAGAAGGAAGCTTCCCTTCTACCAACACATACAAAAGGTTTCTTTCAGCTGCTTCCACCAATCTACTTCAACATTGGTATGCTGAATCTGGCCAAAAAGATGTCTCTAGAACCTGATATTATTGTAGATGAGGAAATCAACAGACCTCAAAGAGCTGTGGTAACAGAGATACAAAATCAGAATAATATAGTAATAGAGCAGCCTACTCATGGAGTAGATACTAGTCAGACAGAAGAAGTCTTTACACCACCAGTTTCTCCTGTGATTAAAGAGCTTATTCTTGAGCCTACTCGTGATCAAAAAAAAACATAGCTCAGACAAAGACCATAGAATGGTGACAAGAAGGAAAAATGGTATTGTGAAACCTATTCCAAAGTATGCTCTAAATGTAATTAAGGATATTCCTACAGAACCTACAAGTATTTCAGAAGCATTAAGAGCATGGTTTGACAAATTTAGCTCTCACCTCATTCAGTTTGGCTTCATATGCAGTTCTAGATATCCTTCCTTGTTCATTTACAGCAAAGGTGATAAACTGATGCTACTGATTGTGTATGTAGATGATATGATCTTGACAGAAGTGATCAAGGGTTACTTAAGGAGCTTCTGAACTCCTTGAACGAGAAGTTCAAAATGAAATATATGGGAGCATTGTGATATTTCCTTGGCGTTCAAGCTCATCAAACTCCATATGGCATGTTCCTGAATCAGGAGAAATATGCTTTGGATCGCCTATGTCTACACCCTTACCTCTTCAATTGGACAGAGTACCAAATCAAGACTTTTTCAGATCCTACCTACTTAAGAATCTTGGCGGGTAAGCTGTAATATCTTACTTTTACCTGACCTGGTCTTCAATATGCTGCGAATTTAGTGTGCCAGAAGATGCATATTCCTACTCATTCAAAATTCCAACTTCTCAAAAGGATTCTAAGGTCCCTAAAAGGATAGTCAATCTGTTACTAAACCTTTCATCTGATACAGACTCAACATTAAGAGCGTATTGTGGCAACGATTAGGAAGAGTGTAGAGACACTAGAATATCTACAGGTGGTTTATGCAGTTACCTTGGAAAATATCATTTCGTGGTTTTCAAAAATGCGGCCTATAGTCTCCAGATATTGAATAAAAGCTGAATAGAGGTATCATGGATTGGAGGTCTGCTTAAAGACTTGGGTCGACAGCAAAGTAGAACAGCAGAAATATAATGTGACAATTTGTATGAAATTCACTTCACGGCTAATCCGGTTCTTCATAAGATAAGTAAGCATTTTGAAAATCACTCTCACTATGCTCTTGAAAAGGTAGCTGCAGGTTCAGTGATAGTAAAGCATGTCCCAGCTCATCAACACATAGCAGACATTTTCACAAAGTCCCTTCCTCAACAACACTACTATGACTTGCGTTTCAAACTCGGTGTGGAAGATCCTCACACCTCGAGTTTACATGGGGATGTTATCAGAATCAGCTCATCAGTGGGCCGGCAGCAAAATGAAGAAGAAACAAAGGCCCACTGTTGACCAACCCAGTCGATGAACAAGCCCATATAATAGTCTAACCATACATCGGCTCTGTTGACCAGAAACAGAGCATTGAAATTGAAAAGTGGCAGTACGAGTGTAGGTTATTCTGCAATCCCGTCCAGGAACGATTAGTTGTAATAGAGGACAAAGACCAGTTAGGTGTGATGCCGGATGGTGAATCTATCCTCTTTGTATCTAAGACATTAACTTTTAAGAGTCTATCTAAGCCTTGATGTAAAACGTTTATGTTTATCAATGATATGATTTGTTCTTGATCAATATTATTTTCTTCTTCTTAAAGCTATCATTATGGTTCTAGCTTACAGATAAGGGTATAATAATCTCAAAATTCTATTTACTTATAACACGTTTTGGATAATATTACTGATGCCTATTAATTCAGCGAATAGAGTTACTTACCCAATGAAAATATTGAAACATTGAAACTATTTATTGTAGTATATGTAGTAATATAAAGAAAAATTAGGAAAAACTTTTTGAAAAACTCTCTTCTATCTTTGCAACAACGATCCAAGGGAAGGTATCATCACACTCTACTATCTATCTTCTTTGGAGGCAGAGAAATATTTTTTCACAACCACATATCAATCCCACGTGAGTCAATCTTTTAACTCATTGATGTTGGTACTGGATTTTCCTTTAGGAAAAACAAGACAAAGGCCCGTATCCGCGAGCCCGTTCCAGAATCAAAGACGAAGAGATGAGCCGATCCGATCGTTGGGCCCAAACGAATGACACTTAGACAAGGCCCAAGCGACGCCGAAGTAAGAAGCGATCGGGCTCGAGCTCGGCAGGAGACGACGTGGAGATAGAGCGACTCGGTCTTTTCCAGTTCAACTGATCCGCGAGAATCACGGGGATCGTTATGAAGGAGAGGCCGAAATATCGGAACAGAGAAGTCAGAGTCGAGACTATTTAAAGAAGAAGTGGCGACTCATTCAAGACATTCCAACCCTAGCTTAGAACACTTCGACTAGATAGCTCGATCTCTATATTTTGTACTCTCTTTTCGACTGTGTTTGTTCTATCTCGACGATCGATCTCAATAAAGTCTTTGATTCATAGGAAGCTATACCATTTCTATATCCTAAAGTCCAAATCCATGAATACAAATTCTTAGTGTGAATCATGGATCTCACATTTGGCGCCGACTGTGGGGACATCTATAGTTTTCTTGTCTTAATAATCAGATCTTAGATCCGATAGATCGAGATGAATCCCGACCAATCTGGCTCTCCCAGCGCCACACCACCGGTTGACCACCCTCAAACGGTCGACAACGTTCCTCAGAACACCGCCGGGATAAGGATCACGGGTCAGACCGATGGAGTGTTGACGAGCTCTGTCTCAGTCTCCACGACCTCGGCACCAGCCGGCTCAGTCGCTCAAACAATCACGACGAGCCAGACTCCGACAAATATTTTGTCAGGAACTAACGATCCGAGCAGAAACTGGGTGTGGATGAGAAATGATTTGATTCCCACCCCTGGAGGGGGATCTGAAACAACCAGACCCAATTCGCCACTGCCTTCTGCTCCACAGAGACAAGGGCCAAATGATCTTGCCGAAATCCGTTCGATGTTAAGTCTATTGGTAGATCGAACGAGAAATAATGAGGCAAGCGCAAGGGCCCAAGAGATCGCAAATCACTCCCTGGCCGCGCAACCCGACGAACAGGAAAGGCGCATTAACGCCCGTCTTGAAGAGCTCGCCAGCCAAAACCAAGGGGGGAGATCAACACACGATCCACGAACCCCCAAAAGTCCTCCACCGTGCACACGCTTGGACTTCTCCCAGGTAGTAACTCCTCCGAGAACGTCGGGGAATTTCGCCAGTACGTCAAATAGCAGTCTTCGCCCTATAATGACGCCCATCGCGACTCCGACCCCATTCGGTTCGAACTCGGCGATCACAGATCCAACCGGGTCGGGTAGCCAACCATTACCCGGGCCACCGCCCTTCCCGAGTAGTTCGAATATCCGGCCGAGGCAACTAGGAGGCTCTGCTGACCAACACAGTCGATGAACAAGCCCATATAACAGTCTAACCATCCAACGGCTCTCTTGACCAGTACAAGTGTAGGATATTCTGCAATCCCGTCCAAGAACCGATTTGTTGTACTAGAGGACAAAGAACAGTGAGCTGTGACGCCAGATGATGAAGCTATCCTCTTTATATCTAATTCATTCATGTCTAAGAGTCTATATAAGCCTTGATGTAAAACGTTTATGTTTATCAATGAAATATGAGTTGTTCTTGATCAATATGACTCTTTCTTCTTCTTAAATCTATCATTATGGTTCTAGTTTACAGATAAGGGTATAATAATCTCAAACATCTATTTACTTATAACACGTTTTTGGATAGTATTACTGATGCCTATTAATTCAGCGAATAGAATTTTACTTACCCAACGAAATATTGAAACATCAAAACTATTTATTGTGGTATATGTAGTAAGATAAAGAAAAATTAAAAGAAAAACGTTTTCAAAAACTTAGTTATATCTCTGCAACAACTGATCCAAAGGAAGGTATCATCACAAGTTACTATCTATCATCTTTGGAGGCAGAGAAATATTTGTTTCACAGCCACATATCAATCCCACGTGAGTCAATCTTTAAACTCATTGACAAGGAAGTTCGGACTACGATTTTCGAAAGAAATTATATGAAAATTATATATAGAAACCTTCTTCTTCTTCTTTTATCAACTTAGAAACCTTCTTCTTTGTTGGCTGTCTTTGACAACTAGGAGCTAGTCTTTTCTTCTTTCTGGAAGCTTGTTTAGCTTTTTTGGCCAAGTTTTAAATGTTTTGGATCTGTCTTTGTAAATCCAGCTCTTCATCCAATATAAATTTACAATTTGGCAAAAAAAAAGTTTTGAATGAAATTTGTTAAAATAAAAGTAGAAAATATTGCAATATTATATATCAACTAGATAGAGATTTTAACAGATAAGTATTTTTTTAATCATTTTTTAACATGTGTGCAAATTTTTTAATTATTATTTTTAATAGGAAAAGAATGGTAAATTAAAGTAACTTGTCGAACAAAAATCAAAACAAAAGGTGATACTATTTTAGTAGCTTGCCAAAATAATAAAGCAAAACAGGGGTGTATTGCAATCCAGTGTATCTTTTTATATTTTTTTTTACACATTTGTATCTTTTGAAAATCTTTGTGCAATTTTTTATTATTTTTTTGTAGGATCCAACTAAAAAAAAATAATTTTATCTTCACAGATAGAGAAAAAAGGAAAAAGGAGAAACACACTCTCGCGGTGGATAGGTCTTACATCGATCGAAAACTATCCATTTTTTCTATTCATTCTCTTTCTTACTTTAACATTTTTCACCCCTTGTTTTTTGAATGGTTGATAGGATACAATATGTGAGGTTTCCGGCCATATAGACATCCGGAATGGAGAAAAAATCAGTTGATGTACCGGAATTCAAAAAAAAAATCGGACTTAATACGGAAATTGCGAATGGACAGTTGAGACAAGATGTCCACAATATCCATCCATATGGATACTACAACGATCATATCACATGCAAGATGCTTACCATGGGTAAGAAGTAGCTAATCAAAATGTTGTTTTTGGATGGATAGTGGTCTACACCTACTCTGTGTCCACAAATTCACAATCATGTGAACTTTTAACCAACTTATGTCCATCAGACCCGTACTTTGTGTCCACGGATCATAATAATGTGAACTCTTGACCACCCTATTGTCCATCATAACCATTTAACATATGATATAATCGTGATAGTGTCCCTGAATAATCGACCCAACATACTTTTGTGACCACGGATCGCAATAATGTTAACTCTTGACCACCTATTGTCCATCATAAGCGTTTAGCATATGATATAATCGTGGTAGTATCCACGAATAATAGACATCATCCATCTGAGCTCTTATAATTGTGTTTACCAGGTACATTTCACGTTCATGTGAACTCTTAGTCACCTTATGTCCATCAGACCCGTCTAGCATGTGAGGAGATCGTGGTAATGTCTACGAATAGTCGATATTGTCCACCATATCCATAGAAAGCATTTAACATGTGATGTTTATTTGTGTGACTAGAAACCATAAAAAAGTTTGTTGGCCACTTTTTACTCATGGTAAGCATCTTGTATGTGATATGGTCGTGGTAGTATCCACGTGGATGGATATTGTGGACATCTAGTATAACATGTCCACTCGTAATTTTCGTATTAAGTCCGTTTTTTTTTTGAATTCCGGTACATCGGACTATTTTATCTCCATTTTAGTAGTCTATATTGTCGGAATCACCAGCTCCGCTATCCTATCCACCGTCAGAAAAATGAGGAGTGCAAAAAAACTCATAAAGTAAGAAAGAAATTAAAAAAAAAGAATAAAAATATAATAATATAAAGGAATGGATAGAATATAATAATATAAAGAAATGAATGACCGGCTTGGATAGTCTTTGACATTAACTATATATGACAAAAAGACAAAACAAAGACTAAAGTGGTCTTTGTACAGCACTAAAAAACAAAAACAAAATACAAATTTTTTGAAAAGTACAGCTTTACTATATAAAAATACACTGAGTGCAATTAATCCGTAAAACAGTCAAAATTATCATTGATATTATACCAATAAAACATAGAAGTCAAACTTTAATATTTGTTTGACTATTTTTTTTCTTACCTAAATTAGTGATAACAAAGTTTGGAGATATGTCTATATAAAGAGACTACTTTCCTCGTTATAGGCCATCAATTACATCTGCTGCATTTTGATTTCTTTCGAAAAATCAGAGTTAGAATTTTTGAGGTATAATGTAATCTCTGCTTTTTATTAATTTATTTATAGTAGAAATAAATGTAAGTGTCGTTCTATGCTTTCAATGTGATTTTCACACTGGGTTGCTAGTATGTACACTACCATTCGTTTTACAATTATGATTTTCTATGCTTTCTATATGATTTTTTACATTGGGTTGCTAGTATGATTTTTCTCAAACGAAAACCCTTATGATTTTGTCTTTTACAATTATATAATTCATTTTTGTAGTCTTATTTATATATTAGCTAGGACTGAACATTTTATTCTTCGTTTGTTGATCTATTGAATGTACATATATCAACTCGAACTGTTGTTTGATATTGTTTTGTTTAAGGGTTGAAGAAGAATAATGGATAGAGTCCCGTGTGCTGCATGCAAATTCATGGAACGCCGTTGTTCAGAAACATGTGTTTTCAAGTCATCTTTCCCATCGACAGAGCCTGAGAAGTTTGATCGTGTTCAAAGAATTTATGGAATTGAAAATGTCTACAGTTTCATGAGTAACCCGGATCTGAACTCTTGGGAACGTTACATTGTTGGTACCTCTCTCATCTACGGGGCAGAGGCTCGTATACATGACCCCATATGCGGTTGTGTTGGCCTATCCCTAGATCGCCAAAATTTCCTCAACCATTTAAAAGAACAAATCCGTTCAGAAAAAAATGAGCTTGCAGCCATCGTGGGACCTGAGAGAGTGCCACCATATGTTAATCTTCCTATGCCTGAGGATTTCCTCATTACAGATTCTTTTATAAATACCTTCATTGATAGGATGGAGGATTTAAATGAGGATCAGAAGAATGAACTTAAGAACCTCCCAATTAATTATAGGCAAACGAGAGTGACTGAAATTGTTTGCAAGAGAAAAAATCAAGAAATGGGTGCTGACCATGGAGATGCTGGTGCATCAACATCAGGAAGCACCGGTAATACTCAACAGGTAGCTCCATTACCTCCAAACCAGAACCAACCATAGCTTAAATGAAATGTTTTTGTTTTTGCTTTTCTCTATTTGCTTTCATCTCAATTCCTATAATAAATTGTTGTCCTTTCCTTTCCTTTATTGTTAAGTTTTTTGTGTTTTATTTGGTATTTGCATTCACCTCAATTCCCATAATTGAAGTGTTTTCCTTTATTGTAACAAATTCATCATACATTAATAATGAATTATGGATATTCATGTTCTTGTATATATGGAGTATATAATTTTCAAATGTTTCATTAAAAGATAAACTGGATAATCAAAATACATTTACTACCTATTTGGGTCTCTTATTCATATGAGATAATAATTTTAAAAGAAATACGAGAATAAAATTGGTATATATGTCTAAAATATGTTAAATAGATAGTAAAAATATTGGTAAGATAGGATTTGTATAAATAGTTATTGTGTACGTATGGATATGAGCTCGAAAATGTGGATGTGGCACCGAGGAAAGATGTCAAACCATACTAGTATTTTCTAATTACTTTCCCATCCAATGAGCAACTTTTTTTTATAGATATTGTTCAACTGAAATGGCAAGAGAAATAGTAAGAGTTACACGGCCATAAAGACGCCGCTAGCTACCGTAAACTTATCACAATTATAAAAAAAAAAATCATATCTTCACATTTTTAACATTTGGTTTCATATATTTGTCGGTAGATTTTTGAGTTTTGTATTGCTTGATACCGTGGGAGATAATTTTAGTTTTTTAAACTCAATCTTTTTGTTTTTTGAGTCATGTTGAAACAATAAATTTGCAAAAACTACTCTCTTGAGGCTAGACCAGCTCTAAACTACTAGAAGTTATCAAAATAATTAGTAATTTGACATTAATCATTTTAAAAATAAGAAGATACAAAAAGTAAAAATAAAAATACAGAAAAAAATATTTGAAACTTAGAAACAATTGCTTGCCGTAGAATTAGCAAGATAAAGGAAAATTAGGGGGGGGGGGGGGGGGGGGGGAGGGAAGGTTGAAGAAAATATTAGAGAAGAAAAACATTCACAAATTGTACGTGGACTGAATGGAGAATTTAGCCCAAAACATCGTGTAAAAACAAGAAAACAAAATAATGTATACTGACGGCAATTTAACCAAACCAAATGAGGTCTAATGCACAAGCTCATTAGGCGTTAGATCGTGGGCATTCCACACATATATCTATGCGCATGTCTATATATTGCTGTGAATCTTAAATGTAGGGATCAATATGTTTAGCTTATCATCCAACTACATAGTATTTATTTTTCATAGTTTCTGGCATCTTGTTCCCTAGAAGTTTTCTCTCCCAGAAGCCGTCGCGTCTTGTGGTTCCTCTCCGCCGTCGATCGTCGCACTCTCCTCCTCAGTTTGAGTCATGATTCCTGAAGCTTCTCCTCCCCTGATCCTTGTTTCGATGGTGAAGACTCAACCTCCGTGTCTGCCGAGACTGCATCCAGATCCGCGGCCGGGAATGTCTCTTCTTGTTCTCCCCGTGGCTCGCTCCTCTTTTGCCCCACCGGTACCCCATGTTCCACCAGACGCTCCCATCGTCCCCTTTCTCCCCTGGTTTCTGGATGCCTCCATATCCTCTTCCCTCGTGACCATCCGGTTTTTAGATCTAAGTTTTCTTTGTCGAGTTTCGGCCTCTGCTCTGAGTGTGCAAAGTGTTTCTATTGGGCGTTCGGTCGATGCACCTCTGTCGGACGATTATATCCATACCGCAGTTTGCAGTCTCGTATCTTCGCCGCTGCCTATCCCACACTCACTTCCTTTCGACCTTTGTCTCCTTTTGCTCCTTGAGTTTAAGGAGGTGAAAGTTTGTGATTTCATGTTTTGTGTTAATGGCGTCCAAGTTTTTTTAGGTATTTTATGTTTTTAGGATACTCGATGATATGGTATTTCTTACTGCTTTATGCCGATTTTAGGCGATTTAAACCCCCACATCTCCGATACCACTATCGTTTGATACCATATTCCATTTCAAGGTGTTTCGTCAAGCTTCCAACAATTCTGTTTTTTGACTCCCTGGAATTCAGTGGAATCATTGGTTTTTTGTCTTATAGAAAGAACTGCTTTCCTTAGGTTTAAACTTTATTCATTCTAGTTACCGCTTTACAAGCCTGCTAAACTCGTTTTTAGCTTCCATTTATGTATGAGGACCATTTAACTCTGCGTGAGAACCATTTAACTCTGTGTGAGGATTACTTTACTACTTTATGCAGTGTTCTATTATTGTTTTATGCAGTTCTTCTGTTAGATTTTTCAGCTCTTTGTCTATCTTGTTGTGGCAGCTAGATGGCTTACAGTTTGAAATCTCCTTTCTTCCTATTAATCGGGTCTTGTTGACACTAGTTTTCCCTTTTCCTCCTTTGTGGAGATTTATTTGCTCCGTTATTCATCACTTGCTTTATGCCATGTTGGTGTTGGGAGTGATTTATTGAAGAATACTGAGGCTTCGACCTAAAGTTTTATCAAAGGCTTTGCAGCCGCTTTGGAGATTATTAGTTGTGCACTTGCTGTTGTTTCAATATTGGGTGTAAGATCACTTCATGTGCTCTCCAATTCTCATGGCTTCGTTTTACTTAACAACTCGATCGGCGTTGAGATTAGAGGACTTCTCGACAACTTTGGTTTATTTAAGTGTTTTGTGGCCCTTATATTATTTTTTTGCTTTCTACATTTTGATGTAATATATGTTTGTATTGCCAGGATGGTTTTGTGTTTTGTGAACATTTACTCCTTTTATTAAGCTTAGGGATCTATAGAAGATGTGGACCAAAAAAGTATATATATTGTTGTGAATCTTAAATAAATGGACCAATATGTTGATTTATCATCCAACTACAGAGTATTTATTTTTCATAGTTTTTGGTAGCCCTGTGATTTTTAACCGAACCGGGTTTTCCGAACCGAACCGAAAATTTTTGGTTCGGTTCGGTTTATTAAGTTCGGTTAATTCGGTGGCTTTGAAAAAAATTTCGGTTCGGTTCGATGAACCGAACGGTTAACCGAAGTTTTTTTAATAAACAAAAATAAACCGATTTTAACTAAAATAATTAAAATTTTCGTATCGAACCAATCCGAACCGAACCAAAATAAGTGAATATATCCAAAATTAACCGAAATTTTCCAAACCGAACCGATCTAAATAACCAAATATATCCAAAATTAACCAAACTAACCGAAGTAACCGAAATTATCAAAAAATCGGTTTATTTCGGTAAAAAGTAACAACCTAAAAAACAGAAAAGGGAACCGAACTGGAAAAAAAATTTGGTTAGTTCGGTAAAAAATTCCAAACCGAAAAACCGAATCTAAACCAAACCGAAGAACCAAAGTCACAGGCCTAGTTTTTGGCAACTGAAACAATTTATTTGAAGAATGATCATACTAACACTGAAAATTTTGCTAATTTGTAAGAAGTCTACCAAATTGAATTTCAACAAAAACCTACTTTTAGTTATATTTTAAATTTTAATAAGAAATATTTAAAAAATTGATCATAACTTATTTTTATATAAATAAAACAGAGATAATAATCATTGAGTTATTCTAAACCAACGAATGTAAATTACATTATAAACCAAATACTAGGGTTCTTCTTTGACGTATGAACAATGGTAGATACTCCAACGGAAGTTTACATTTAGAGTGTTGATTCCAAATTAGACATACATGAAAATATGTGAAAACTGGAAATATTAAAAGACAAGAATTAAAATAATTATAGTACCAATATGCATTAGAAATATGCTGCTATTCGAGACAACTTATGGTTTAGGGTTAAAAGACTTCAGTGAAATCTTAAACGAAATTTTTAATATATCGAATTATTTGTCATTTAACCAGATATGGTTTAATTAAAAATACTTTAAAGAGAGACCTCATTTGTAGACTTCATCTTCATTTCAAATTATTGATACAAATGGGCGTAAACCCCAAAATTTGTATACTCTAAATTCAAATTACTAAATGGGATCAGGAATTATTAAATATGTGATAATCACTATTATTAAAATAAATGAGCGAGAATTCTAAAATTTGTAGGCTTTAGGTCAAGTTTAAATTTCAAATTGCTGATTTAATCTAATCAAACTTTTATTCATTCACCTATATAAATTAATTCATGTGCCCCATTTGTAGATACGATTTTGTTCTGTGATTCTTCTTTGGAGACGGAATCTGATTTGGTAATTTCTTAGGGCTATTTTGGGTGCAGGACGGCGATGGTCAGAAGATCTAAAATCACATTTGTTAGTCACTTAGTTTTTTTTTAGTTAACTCGTACAATCTTGGCAGGATGATATCTAAGCTAGTTAAATAAATATGAGGTATTTTTAGCCTAGATTATTTCCCTCATTGTTCAATGCCGAGGAAAAAAAAATGCTGAACGAGCACTTATCTGGTGGCAAGACGGTGATAGGATGATGGATAGCTTCCTTGAAGATGGAACAGAGGGTTCATGTTCTCTATCCCCAACCCAAGTTTTCTTTCTCCCCGCCGTCTTCTCGCTTTTTTCTTTATGTTCTATGTTTATCTGAATCTCCTTCAATTTGTGGAGAATGTACAGAATCGCTGCATCCTCAGACTAATACCTTTAAATCCGCAGACATGTATTGTAAATATTTTTGCTCGCAGATTTGTTTGGCAGATTACAGATTTGTTGTTGCAGATTTTATTTTACGTGTTGAAAAATATTTTCTTTGATACAGATTTTTACATAAATCCACAACAAGGAATATTGTGCTTTTATATTACTAAACTAGTACGTGGTGTAACAGTTTTGTTTGGTGTGTTACAGATTTATTTTATTTTTGCAGATTTTTATTGCATATTAATTTTAAGATTTTTTGTAGTGTTGAAGATTTTAATATGATTTTACAGTTTTTGGAATTTTCGGATTTAATTTCTAGATTTAAAATTTAGTTTTAAAGATTTAGTATGTTTGTTGCAGATTTCGTAAAACATTTTAATATAAAAAGGACTTAAAATTACAAAATAGTATTATAGTGCTACAAATTTATTTGATGTGTTGTAGTTTTTTTAGTTTATACAGATTTTTAAAATTTGATGTCGTGACATTTTAAAATCAACATATTGTTTTGCAGATTTGTTTTGTATATGTCATTAATCAGTTTTTAATTTAATTTTTAATTTAAAATATTATTGAAAATATTAAAAATGACTTCTGAAAATTTAATAATAGTTGATCGTACGAAAATATGTAGATTAATAATTTTCAAAATAAATTATAATATATATATTTAAGAAAAAAATAAATAATTTCCATATATATTTTTAAAAATCTAAACTGTTTTTTGAAAAAAAAAAGAAAAAATTTTGAAAAGCCTGTACAATTTGATTTTAGTTTTAATTTTAGTCTTTAATTTTTAATCTTTTAGTTTTAGTTTTTACTTCTTGCTTTTAATTTCAAATTTGATTTTTTTAATTTATAAATATTAGTTTTTATTTTATTTTTACTTTTAAATTTTTAATTTTTAATTTTAAATATTGAATTTTAAATTTTTATTTTATTTGTTAGTTTTAAATTTTTATTTTTATTTAATTTTTATTTTTATTTTTTAAGTTTTAGTTTTTGATTTTAATTTTTTAGTTTTTAATTTTTAATTTTAATTTTTATTTTATTTTAAATTTATAGTTTTTAGTTTTAAATTTTATTTTTAAATTCTAAATTTTAATTTTAATTTTTGGGTTTTCTGATTTTAAATTTTAAATTTTTATTTTTAGTATTAATTTAATTTTAATTTTAAAATTTTTTATTTTCTATTTATTAGTTTTAATTTTTTATTTTATTCTTTAATTTTTAATTTCTAAGTTATATTTTAATTTTAGTTTAAATTTTTTAATTTTTAATTTTATTTTTTAATTTTTAAACTTTTTACATATTTTTAATTCTAACTTAGTAAACTTTTAGTGAAGGATACTAAGTTAATAAATCTAATAAAGATTAATATTAGTTAAAGTAAATTTCACTTATTGAATTAACCATAAACGGAATGTTACAACTAATCTGGATACACCGGAGCTATGCCCAAAAGAATACCAAGAAACATAGGCGGCAAAGAACACAATCTTCTTTAATCATAAACCCACAAATGGGCAGCAAAAGAAACCCTAAAACAACAAAGAAAATGACGAATATGCCAGAAAGAACAAAAAAAACTATAACAAGCATGAGACAATTTATATTTCTGTTTTTTCCTTTTTTATGCAGTACATAGTTGTTTTTGTTATCCCATCAAATTTGCTCTTTTCTCCACATTTGAAAATGTGCTCGCTATTGGAAGGTGTGTTTTGTATGTGGGTGAGAAGAACTTGCTACTTTGACTTAACATTTGTTGCGATTTCAGTTCTTGAGTGGCACTTATGTTCTGTGTTTAGGATAAAATTTCAACCAGATGTTTATTGGTTCCTATAAACATGCACATTGTTTTGCTTTTTAAACCACAATAGTTCAATGTTTTCTTCGGCATTGTGTCCAATTATGTCGGATGCGTCGTTAACTGGTTATTGCACTCATTTGTGCTTTCTTGGTAACTTCTTTCGATGTCCCATACAACAACCAATGATCATGTTTAGTTTTAAGTCCATATCTAATCTCAGTAATCTCCAAAGTCCGCTAATTTGTTTGTTCCTATTGCCCAGCAACTTCTTACATCTCTGTTTACCGACGATGATCCTTGTGAATTCACTTTTGATCGTGCCAATGTGTATGTTAAGGATAAGGAAACCAAACAACTCCTCAGCCAGGGAGTCAAAAATAATGGCCTCTATCAGTCGGAGAATCCTTATTTTTTGCCTACTATTCATCATAGCAACAGTCAGCTTCAGACCTAGTTTGGCACAGGAAGTTAGAAAATCCACACTGTCAAGTTCTGCAGCAGCTTTCATCAATAAACACAATAGCTATGAATAAGACTAATCAATCCCTATGCGATTCATGTCGTCTACGAAAGTCAAGCAAGCTTCCTTTTCTATTTCTTTTTTTAAAGCAGAGAGGATACATTGTTATGTATGGTGCCCTGCTCTTGTTAAGTCAGTTCAGAGATTCAAATTCTACATTGTATATGTTGATCATTTCTCAAGATACAGTTGGTTATTTCCTTTGAAAATGAAGTTTGATGTCTTTGCAAAGTTTAAACAGTTGCAAAAACAAATATAAAATCAACTTAAACAGAGAATTGGGATTAGAGTGAAAGAAGATGTGAGTTTGTAAACAATCAATTTCAAGCTCATCTTGCATCTTATGGGATCAAACACTACATCTCTTGTCCCCATACGCCAGAGCAGAATAGATTGGTAGAAAAAAAAAACATCGTCACATCACAAAACTATGCCTCTCCACACTATTTCAAGGTCATCTTCCTTCCTCTCTATGGTTTGATGCTTTCTTGACTGCAAACTTTATATCCAACTTGTTGCCCACATGAGTACATGACCAGATGTTAAGCCCTTTTGAAGTCTTGAATGGGAAAGGTCTTGAGTATACATCTCTGAGAGTATTTGGATGCTCTTGTTATCCCCATCTCATGCCATATGGTCAGCATAAATTCGATCCAAAATCCCTTCCATGTTTTTTCCTAGGATACTCTGAACAAGATAAAGGTTACAGATGCTTACATCCACCGTTTGGCAGAGTATACCTCAGTCGCCATGTTTTATTGAAGAAGGAAGCTTCCCTTCTACCAACACATACAAAAGGTTTCTTTCAGCTGCTTCCACCAATCTACTTCAACATTGGTATGCTGAATCTGGCCAAAAAGATGTCTCTAGAACCTGATATTATTGTAGATGAGGAAATCAACAGACCTCAAAGAGCTGTGGTAACAGAGATACAAAATCAGAATAATATAGTAATAGAGCAGCCTACTCATGGAGTAGATACTAGTCAGACAGAAGAAGTCTTTACACCACCAGTTTCTCCTGTGATTAAAGAGCTTATTCTTGAGCCTACTCGTGATCAAAAAAAAACATAGCTCAGACAAAGACCATAGAATGGTGACAAGAAGGAAAAATGGTATTGTGAAACCTATTCCAAAGTATGCTCTAAATGTAATTAAGGATATTCCTACAGAACCTACAAGTATTTCAGAAGCATTAAGAGCATGGTTTGACAAATTTAGCTCTCACCTCATTCAGTTTGGCTTCATATGCAGTTCTAGATATCCTTCCTTGTTCATTTACAGCAAAGGTGATAAACTGATGCTACTGATTGTGTATGTAGATGATATGATCTTGACAGAAGTGATCAAGGGTTACTTAAGGAGCTTCTGAACTCCTTGAACGAGAAGTTCAAAATGAAATATATGGGAGCATTGTGATATTTCCTTGGCGTTCAAGCTCATCAAACTCCATATGGCATGTTCCTGAATCAGGAGAAATATGCTTTGGATCGCCTATGTCTACACCCTTACCTCTTCAATTGGACAGAGTACCAAATCAAGACTTTTTCAGATCCTACCTACTTAAGAATCTTGGCGGGTAAGCTGTAATATCTTACTTTTACCTGACCTGGTCTTCAATATGCTGCGAATTTAGTGTGCCAGAAGATGCATATTCCTACTCATTCAAAATTCCAACTTCTCAAAAGGATTCTAAGGTCCCTAAAAGGATAGTCAATCTGTTACTAAACCTTTCATCTGATACAGACTCAACATTAAGAGCGTATTGTGGCAACGATTAGGAAGAGTGTAGAGACACTAGAATATCTACAGGTGGTTTATGCAGTTACCTTGGAAAATATCATTTCGTGGTTTTCAAAAATGCGGCCTATAGTCTCCAGATATTGAATAAAAGCTGAATAGAGGTATCATGGATTGGAGGTCTGCTTAAAGACTTGGGTCGACAGCAAAGTAGAACAGCAGAAATATAATGTGACAATTTGTATGAAATTCACTTCACGGCTAATCCGGTTCTTCATAAGATAAGTAAGCATTTTGAAAATCACTCTCACTATGCTCTTGAAAAGGTAGCTGCAGGTTCAGTGATAGTAAAGCATGTCCCAGCTCATCAACACATAGCAGACATTTTCACAAAGTCCCTTCCTCAACAACACTACTATGACTTGCGTTTCAAACTCGGTGTGGAAGATCCTCACACCTCGAGTTTACATGGGGATGTTATCAGAATCAGCTCATCAGTGGGCCGGCAGCAAAATGAAGAAGAAACAAAGGCCCACTGTTGACCAACCCAGTCGATGAACAAGCCCATATAATAGTCTAACCATACATCGGCTCTGTTGACCAGAAACAGAGCATTGAAATTGAAAAGTGGCAGTACGAGTGTAGGTTATTCTGCAATCCCGTCCAGGAACGATTAGTTGTAATAGAGGACAAAGACCAGTTAGGTGTGATGCCGGATGGTGAATCTATCCTCTTTGTATCTAAGACATTAACTTTTAAGAGTCTATCTAAGCCTTGATGTAAAACGTTTATGTTTATCAATGATATGATTTGTTCTTGATCAATATTATTTTCTTCTTCTTAAAGCTATCATTATGGTTCTAGCTTACAGATAAGGGTATAATAATCTCAAAATTCTATTTACTTATAACACGTTTTGGATAATATTACTGATGCCTATTAATTCAGCGAATAGAGTTACTTACCCAATGAAAATATTGAAACATTGAAACTATTTATTGTAGTATATGTAGTAATATAAAGAAAAATTAGGAAAAACTTTTTGAAAAACTCTCTTCTATCTTTGCAACAACGATCCAAGGGAAGGTATCATCACACTCTACTATCTATCTTCTTTGGAGGCAGAGAAATATTTTTTCACAACCACATATCAATCCCACGTGAGTCAATCTTTTAACTCATTGATGTTGGTACTGGATTTTCCTTTAGGAAAAACAAGACAAAGGCCCGTATCCGCGAGCCCGTTCCAGAATCAAAGACGAAGAGATGAGCCGATCCGATCGTTGGGCCCAAACGAATGACACTTAGACAAGGCCCAAGCGACGCCGAAGTAAGAAGCGATCGGGCTCGAGCTCGGCAGGAGACGACGTGGAGATAGAGCGACTCGGTCTTTTCCAGTTCAACTGATCCGCGAGAATCACGGGGATCGTTATGAAGGAGAGGCCGAAATATCGGAACAGAGAAGTCAGAGTCGAGACTATTTAAAGAAGAAGTGGCGACTCATTCAAGACATTCCAACCCTAGCTTAGAACACTTCGACTAGATAGCTCGATCTCTATATTTTGTACTCTCTTTTCGACTGTGTTTGTTCTATCTCGACGATCGATCTCAATAAAGTCTTTGATTCATAGGAAGCTATACCATTTCTATATCCTAAAGTCCAAATCCATGAATACAAATTCTTAGTGTGAATCATGGATCTCACATTTGGCGCCGACTGTGGGGACATCTATAGTTTTCTTGTCTTAATAATCAGATCTTAGATCCGATAGATCGAGATGAATCCCGACCAATCTGGCTCTCCCAGCGCCACACCACCGGTTGACCACCCTCAAACGGTCGACAACGTTCCTCAGAACACCGCCGGGATAAGGATCACGGGTCAGACCGATGGAGTGTTGACGAGCTCTGTCTCAGTCTCCACGACCTCGGCACCAGCCGGCTCAGTCGCTCAAACAATCACGACGAGCCAGACTCCGACAAATATTTTGTCAGGAACTAACGATCCGAGCAGAAACTGGGTGTGGATGAGAAATGATTTGATTCCCACCCCTGGAGGGGGATCTGAAACAACCAGACCCAATTCGCCACTGCCTTCTGCTCCACAGAGACAAGGGCCAAATGATCTTGCCGAAATCCGTTCGATGTTAAGTCTATTGGTAGATCGAACGAGAAATAATGAGGCAAGCGCAAGGGCCCAAGAGATCGCAAATCACTCCCTGGCCGCGCAACCCGACGAACAGGAAAGGCGCATTAACGCCCGTCTTGAAGAGCTCGCCAGCCAAAACCAAGGGGGGAGATCAACACACGATCCACGAACCCCCAAAAGTCCTCCACCGTGCACACGCTTGGACTTCTCCCAGGTAGTAACTCCTCCGAGAACGTCGGGGAATTTCGCCAGTACGTCAAATAGCAGTCTTCGCCCTATAATGACGCCCATCGCGACTCCGACCCCATTCGGTTCGAACTCGGCGATCACAGATCCAACCGGGTCGGGTAGCCAACCATTACCCGGGCCACCGCCCTTCCCGAGTAGTTCGAATATCCGGCCGAGGCAACTAGGAGGCTCTGCTGACCAACACAGTCGATGAACAAGCCCATATAACAGTCTAACCATCCAACGGCTCTCTTGACCAGTACAAGTGTAGGATATTCTGCAATCCCGTCCAAGAACCGATTTGTTGTACTAGAGGACAAAGAACAGTGAGCTGTGACGCCAGATGATGAAGCTATCCTCTTTATATCTAATTCATTCATGTCTAAGAGTCTATATAAGCCTTGATGTAAAACGTTTATGTTTATCAATGAAATATGAGTTGTTCTTGATCAATATGACTCTTTCTTCTTCTTAAATCTATCATTATGGTTCTAGTTTACAGATAAGGGTATAATAATCTCAAACATCTATTTACTTATAACACGTTTTTGGATAGTATTACTGATGCCTATTAATTCAGCGAATAGAATTTTACTTACCCAACGAAATATTGAAACATCAAAACTATTTATTGTGGTATATGTAGTAAGATAAAGAAAAATTAAAAGAAAAACGTTTTCAAAAACTTAGTTATATCTCTGCAACAACTGATCCAAAGGAAGGTATCATCACAAGTTACTATCTATCATCTTTGGAGGCAGAGAAATATTTGTTTCACAGCCACATATCAATCCCACGTGAGTCAATCTTTAAACTCATTGACAAGGAAGTTCGGACTACGATTTTCGAAAGAAATTATATGAAAATTATATATAGAAACCTTCTTCTTCTTCTTTTATCAACTTAGAAACCTTCTTCTTTGTTGGCTGTCTTTGACAACTAGGAGCTAGTCTTTTCTTCTTTCTGGAAGCTTGTTTAGCTTTTTTGGCCAAGTTTTAAATGTTTTGGATCTGTCTTTGTAAATCCAGCTCTTCATCCAATATAAATTTACAATTTGGCAAAAAAAAAGTTTTGAATGAAATTTGTTAAAATAAAAGTAGAAAATATTGCAATATTATATATCAACTAGATAGAGATTTTAACAGATAAGTATTTTTTTAATCATTTTTTAACATGTGTGCAAATTTTTTAATTATTATTTTTAATAGGAAAAGAATGGTAAATTAAAGTAACTTGTCGAACAAAAATCAAAACAAAAGGTGATACTATTTTAGTAGCTTGCCAAAATAATAAAGCAAAACAGGGGTGTATTGCAATCCAGTGTATCTTTTTATATTTTTTTTTACACATTTGTATCTTTTGAAAATCTTTGTGCAATTTTTTATTATTTTTTTGTAGGATCCAACTAAAAAAAAATAATTTTATCTTCACAGATAGAGAAAAAAGGAAAAAGGAGAAACACACTCTCGCGGTGGATAGGTCTTACATCGATCGAAAACTATCCATTTTTTCTATTCATTCTCTTTCTTACTTTAACATTTTTCACCCCTTGTTTTTTGAATGGTTGATAGGATACAATATGTGAGGTTTCCGGCCATATAGACATCCGGAATGGAGAAAAAATCAGTTGATGTACCGGAATTCAAAAAAAAAATCGGACTTAATACGGAAATTGCGAATGGACAGTTGAGACAAGATGTCCACAATATCCATCCATATGGATACTACAACGATCATATCACATGCAAAATGCTTACCATGGGTAAGAAATAGCTAATCAAAATGTTGTTTTTGGATGGATAGTGGTCTACACCTACTCTGTGTCCACAAATTCACAATCATGTGAACTCTTAACCAACTTATGTCCATCAGACCCGTACTTTGTGTCCACGGATCATAATAATGTGAACTCTTGACCACCCTATTGTCCATCATAACCATTTAACATATGATATAATCGTGATAGTGTCCCTGAATAATCGACCCAACATACTTTTGTGACCACGGATCGCAATAATGTTAACTCTTGACCACCTATTGTCCATCATAAGCGTTTAGCATATGATATAATCGTGGTAGTATCCACGAATAATAGACATCATCCATCTGAGCTCTTATAATTGTGTTTACCAGGTACATTTCACGTTCATGTGAACTCTTAGTCACCTTATGTCCATCAGACCCGTCTAGCATGTGAGGAGATCGTGGTAATGTCTACGAATAGTCGATATTGTCCACCATATCCATAGAAAGCATTTAACATGTGATGTTTATTTGTGTGACTAGAAACCATAAAAAAGTTTGTTGGCCACTTTTTACTCATGGTAAGCATCTTGTATGTGATATGGTCGTGGTAGTATCCACGTGGATGGATATTGTGGACATCTAGTATAACATGTCCACTCGTAATTTTCGTATTAAGTCCGTTTTTTTTTGAATTCCGGTACATCGGACTATTTTATCTCCATTTTAGTAGTCTATATTGTCGGAATCACCAGCTCCGCTATCCTATCCACCGTCAGAAAAATGAGGAGTGCAAAAAAACTCATAAAGTAAGAAAGAAATTAAAAAAAAAGAATAAAAATATAATAATATAAAGGAATGGATAGAATATAATAATATAAAGAAATGAATGACCGGCTTGGATAGTCTTTGACATTAACTATATATGACAAAAAGACAAAACAAAGACTAAAGTGGTCTTTGTACAGCACTAAAAAACAAAAACAAAATACAAATTTTTTGAAAAGTACAGCTTTACTATATAAAAATACACTGAGTGCAATTAATCCGTAAAACAGTCAAAATTATCATTGATATTATACCAATAAAACATAGAAGTCAAACTTTAATATTTGTTTGACTATTTTTTTTCTTACCTAAATTAGTGATAACAAAGTTTGGAGATATGTCTATATAAAGAGACTACTTTCCTCGTTATAGGCCATCAATTACATCTGCTGCATTTTGATTTCTTTCGAAAAATCAGAGTTAGAATTTTTGAGGTATAATGTAATCTCTGCTTTTTATTAATTTATTTATAGTAGAAATAAATGTAAGTGTCGTTCTATGCTTTCAATGTGATTTTCACACTGGGTTGCTAGTATGTACACTACCATTCGTTTTACAATTATGATTTTCTATGCTTTCTATATGATTTTTTACATTGGGTTGCTAGTATGATTTTTCTCAAACGAAAACCCTTATGATTTTGTCTTTTACAATTATATAATTCATTTTTGTAGTCTTATTTATATATTAGCTAGGACTGAACATTTTATTCTTCGTTTGTTGATCTATTGAATGTACATATATCAACTCGAACTGTTGTTTGATATTGTTTTGTTTAAGGGTTGAAGAAGAATAATGGATAGAGTCCCGTGTGCTGCATGCAAATTCATGGAACGCCGTTGTTCAGAAACATGTGTTTTCAAGTCATCTTTCCCATCGACAGAGCCTGAGAAGTTTGATCGTGTTCAAAGAATTTATGGAATTGAAAATGTCTACAGTTTCATGAGTAACCCGGATCTGAACTCTTGGGAACGTTACATTGTTGGTACCTCTCTCATCTACGGGGCAGAGGCTCGTATACATGACCCCATATGCGGTTGTGTTGGCCTATCCCTAGATCGCCAAAATTTCCTCAACCATTTAAAAGAACAAATCCGTTCAGAAAAAAATGAGCTTGCAGCCATCGTGGGACCTGAGAGAGTGCCACCATATGTTAATCTTCCTATGCCTGAGGATTTCCTCATTACAGATTCTTTTATAAATACCTTCATTGATAGGATGGAGGATTTAAATGAGGATCAGAAGAATGAACTTAAGAACCTCCCAATTAATTATAGGCAAACGAGAGTGACTGAAATTGTTTGCAAGAGAAAAAATCAAGAAATGGGTGCTGACCATGGAGATGCTGGTGCATCAACATCAGGAAGCACCGGTAATACTCAACAGGTAGCTCCATTACCTCCAAACCAGAACCAACCATAGCTTAAATGAAATGTTTTTGTTTTTGCTTTTCTCTATTTGCTTTCATCTCAATTCCTATAATAAATTGTTGTCCTTTCCTTTCCTTTATTGTTAAGTTTTTTGTGTTTTATTTGGTATTTGCATTCACCTCAATTCCCATAATTGAAGTGTTTTCCTTTATTGTAACAAATTCATCATACATTAATAATGAATTATGGATATTCATGTTCTTGTATATATGGAGTATATAATTTTCAAATGTTTCATTAAAAGATAAACTGGATAATCAAAATACATTTACTACCTATTTGGGTCTCTTATTCATATGAGATAATAATTTTAAAAGAAATACGAGAATAAAATTGGTATATATGTCTAAAATATGTTAAATAGATAGTAAAAATATTGGTAAGATAGGATTTGTATAAATAGTTATTGTGTACGTATGGATATGAGCTCGAAAATGTGGATGTGGCACCGAGGAAAGATGTCAAACCATACTAGTATTTTCTAATTACTTTCCCATCCAATGAGCAACTTTTTTTTATAGATATTGTTCAACTGAAATGGCAAGAGAAATAGTAAGAGTTACACGGCCATAAAGACGCCGCTAGCTACCGTAAACTTATCACAATTATAAAAAAAAAAATCATATCTTCACATTTTTAACATTTGGTTTCATATATTTGTCGGTAGATTTTTGAGTTTTGTATTGCTTGATACCGTGGGAGATAATTTTAGTTTTTTAAACTCAATCTTTTTGTTTTTTGAGTCATGTTGAAACAATAAATTTGCAAAAACTACTCTCTTGAGGCTAGACCAGCTCTAAACTACTAGAAGTTATCAAAATAATTAGTAATTTGACATTAATCATTTTAAAAATAAGAAGATACAAAAAGTAAAAATAAAAATACAGAAAAAAATATTTGAAACTTAGAAACAATTGCTTGCCGTAGAATTAGCAAGATAAAGGAAAATTAGGGGGGGGGGGGGGGGGGGAGGGAAGGTTGAAGAAAATATTAGAGAAGAAAAACATTCACAAATTGTACGTGGACTGAATGGAGAATTTAGCCCAAAACATCGTGTAAAAACAAGAAAACAAAATAATGTATACTGACGGCAATTTAACCAAACCAAACGAGGTCTAATGCACAAGCTCATTAGGCGTTAGATCGTGGGCATTCCACACATATATCTATGCGCATGTCTATATATTGCTGTGAATCTTAAATGTAGGGATCAATATGTTTAGCTTATCATCCAACTACATAGTATTTATTTTTCATAGTTTCTGGCATCTTGTTCCCTAGAAGTTTTCTCTCCCAGAAGCCGTCGCGTCTTGTGGTTCCTCTCCGCCGTCGATCGTCGCACTCTCCTCCTCAGTTTGAGTCATGATTCCTGAAGCTTCTCCTCCCCTGATCCTTGTTTCGATGGTGAAGACTCAACCTCCGTGTCTGCCGAGACTGCATCCAGATCCGCGGCCGGGAATGTCTCTTCTTGTTCTCCCCGTGGCTCGCTCCTCTTTTGCCCCACCGGTACCCCATGTTCCACCAGACGCTCCCATCGTCCCCTTTCTCCCCTGGTTTCTGGATGCCTCCATATCCTCTTCCCTCGTGACCATCCGGTTTTTAGATCTAAGTTTTCTTTGTCGAGTTTCGGCCTCTGCTCTGAGTGTGCAAAGTGTTTCTATTGGGCGTTCGGTCGATGCACCTCTGTCGGACGATTATATCCATACCGCAGTTTGCAGTCTCGTATCTTCGCCGCTGCCTATCCCACACTCACTTCCTTTCGACCTTTGTCTCCTTTTGCTCCTTGAGTTTAAGGAGGTGAAAGTTTGTGATTTCATGTTTTGTGTTAATGGCGTCCAAGTTTTTTTAGGTATTTTATGTTTTTAGGATACTCGATGATATGGTATTTCTTACTGCTTTATGCCGATTTTAGGCGATTTAAACCCCCACATCTCCGATACCACTATCGTTTGATACCATATTCCATTTCAAGGTGTTTCGTCAAGCTTCCAACAATTCTGTTTTTTGACTCCCTGGAATTCAGTGGAATCATTGGTTTTTTGTCTTATAGAAAGAACTGCTTTCCTTAGGTTTAAACTTTATTCATTCTAGTTACCGCTTTACAAGCCTGCTAAACTCGTTTTTAGCTTCCATTTATGTATGAGGACCATTTAACTCTGCGTGAGAACCATTTAACTCTGTGTGAGGATTACTTTACTACTTTATGCAGTGTTCTATTATTGTTTTATGCAGTTCTTCTGTTAGATTTTTCAGCTCTTTGTCTATCTTGTTGTGGCAGCTAGATGGCTTACAGTTTGAAATCTCCTTTCTTCCTATTAATCGGGTCTTGTTGACACTAGTTTTCCCTTTTCCTCCTTTGTGGAGATTTATTTGCTCCGTTATTCATCACTTGCTTTATGCCATGTTGGTGTTGGGAGTGATTTATTGAAGAATACTGAGGCTTCGACCTAAAGTTTTATCAAAGGCTTTGCAGCCGCTTTGGAGATTATTAGTTGTGCACTTGCTGTTGTTTCAATATTGGGTGTAAGATCACTTCATGTGCTCTCCAATTCTCATGGCTTCGTTTTTAACAACTCGATCGGCGTTGAGATTAGAGGACTTCTCGACAACTTTAGTTTATTTAAGTGTTTTGTGGCTCTATCTTTATTACTTTTTTGCTTTCTACATTTTGATGTAATATATGTTTGGATTGCCAAGATGGTTTTGTGTTTTGTGAACATTTACTTCTTTTATTGAGCTTAGGGCTCCGTAGAAGATGTGGAGCAAAAAATTATATATTGTTGTGAATCTTAAATACAGGGACCAATATGTTTAGCTATCATCCAACTACGGAGTATTTATTTTTCATAGTTTTTGGTAGCCCTGGAACTTTTAATCAAATCGAATTTTCCGAACCGAACCGAAAACTAGGGTTCTTCTTTGACTTATGTACAATGGTAGTTGGATGAACCGAACAGTTAACCGAAGTTTTTTTTAATAAACCAAAATAAACCAATTTTAACTAAAATAATTAAAATTTTCGTACCAAACTGAACAAAAATAACTAAATATATCCAAAATTAACCAAAATAACCGAAATTATCCGAACCAAACCGATCCAAATAACCGAATGTACCCAAATTTAACCGAACTAACCGAAGTAACCGAAATTATCCGATATTATCAAAAAAATCGGTTTATTTCTGTAAAAAGTAATAACCAAAAAACCGAAAACAGAACCGAACCAAAATAAAATTTTGGTTTGTTCGGTAAAAACATTTTGGTTAGTTCGGTAAAAAATTCCAAACCGAGAAACCGAATCAAAACTGAACCGATGAACCAAAGTCCCAGACCTAGTTTTTGGCAACTTGTTCCTGAATTTCAAGTATAACCGAAAAATGAAAGGTCAAGCTGAACAATTGAAAACAATTTATTTGAAGAATGATCATACTAACACTGAAAATTTTGCAAATTTGTAAGAAGTCTACCAAATTGAATTTTAACAAAAACCTACTTTTAGTTATATTTGAAATTTAATAATAAATATTTAAAATTTTGATCAAAACTTATTTTTATATAAATAACACATAGATAATAATCATTGAGTTATTCTAAACCAACGAATGTAAATTACATTATTACCAAAAACTAGGGTTCTTCTTTGACTTATGTACAATGGTAGATACTCCAACGGAAGTTTACATTAAAGGTGTTGATTCCAAATTAGACATACATGAAAATAGGTGGAAAGTGGAACTATTAAAAGACAAGAATTAAAATAATTATAGTACCAGTATGCATTAGAAATATGCATGAAACTGCTATTCGAGACAACTTATGGTTTAGGGTAAAAAGACTTCAAATGAAATCTTAAACGAAATTTTTACTATATGGAATCGTTTGTCATTTAACCAGATATGATTTAATTAAAAATACTTTAAAGAGAGACCTCATTTGCATTTCAAATTAAATATATATAGGTAGAATAGGAAAAAAATCAAAATTATTGATATAAATGGGCGTAAACCCCATAAAAATGTGTATACTCTAAATTCAAATTACTAAATGGGATCGGGAATTATTAAATAGGTGATAATCACTATTATTAAAATAAATGAGCGAGAATTCTAAAATTTGTAGACTTTAGGTCAAGTTTAAATTTCAAATTGCTGATTTAACCTAATCAAAATTTTATTCATTCACCTATATAAATTAATTCATTTGCCCCATTTGTAGATACGATTTTGTTCTGTGATTCTTCTTTGGAGATGGAATCTGATTTGATAATTTCTTAGGGCTATTTTGGGTGCAGGACGGCGATGGTCAGAAGATCTAAAATCACATTTGTTAGTCACTTAGTTTTTTTGAGTTAACTCGTACAATCTTGGTAGGATTATATCTGAGCTAGTTAAATAAATATGAGGTATTTTTAGCCTAGATTATTTCCCTCATTGTCAGGGGCGGATCTAGACCAAATATTTGTATGGGCACATATAATAATAACAAAAATCATAATAAAAATAATGTGTATGTAATTTTTATTCAAAACAGTAACTTATAATACATTTTGAATTTTGAGTTTTGAAAAATAATTAATAAACAATACTATTTTCATGATTTTTATATCTGTTTATATATATACAAGAATACATAAAATGATATTTTTAAAAATGATATATGATAACCAAATAGCTTTTTACAAGTTAGATTTTAAATTATTTGATACTAAAACAACATATTGACATTAAAAAGGTGAAAGAGAGAAAATTAATTTGTAATGAAAATATAGATGCAATTATGCAACCAGTATATAAGAGAGAGAATGAAAAAAAAAATGAAGTAAGATGCAAAAAGAAAATAAATATGAGATATATGACTACACATAAATGATAATAAAATAGAACATGGGTAACAAAAAAGTGGTGGGAGGAAGATTCCTTCTCGTTCCCTTTGAGACTACAAAAGTCATCACTGACCAATCAGCAAAATGAATCGACAACTGGACTCGTTCCTTAGACAATTTCTATAATGAGTATGGGGCACGTGCCACCACTTTTAGAACATAGGTCCGCCCCTGCTCATTGTTCAATGCAGAAGCTGAATGGGAAAAAAAATCTGAACGAGCACTTCTCCGGTGGCGGGACGGCGATGGGATGATCGATAGCTTCCTTGAAGATGGAACGGAGGGTTCCTGCACTCTATCCCATTCTCCCTGCCGTCTTCTCGCATTTTTCTTTATGTTCTGTGCTTATCTGAATCTCCTTCGATTTGTGGAGAATGTAAAGAATCGATGCATCGGCAGACATACCTTTAAATCCGTAGATATGTAGTGTTGCAAATCTTTTTGCTTGCATATTTGTTTGGCAGATTACAAAATTGTTGTTGCAGATTTTTTTTTTGAAACAGATTTTTACATAAATCCATAACAAAGAATATTGTGCTTTTATATTACTAAACTAGTACGTAGTTTAACATATTTTTTGGTGTGTTACAAATTTATTTTATTTTTGCAGATTTTTATTGCAGATTAATTTGAAGATTTTTTGTAGTGTTGAAGATTTTAATATAATTTTGCAGTTTTCGGAATTTGCAGGTTTATTTTACGGATTTAAAATTTAGTTTTAAAGATTTATTATGTTTGTTGCAGATTTCGTAAAACATTGTAACATAAAAGGGCTTAAAAGTTACAAAAATAGTATTATAGTGCTACAGATTTATTTGATGTGTTGTAGTCTTTTTTAGTTTATACAAATTTTCTTAATTTGATGTTGTAGCATTTTAAATCAACATATTGTTTTGCAAATTTGTTTTGTATATGTCATTAATCAGTTTTTAATTTAACTTTTAATTTAAATATTATTGAAAATATTAAAAATGACTTCTGAAAATTTAAAAATAGTATATCGTACAAAACTATGTAGATAAATAATTTTCAAAATAAATTATAATATAGATATTTAATAAACAAATAAATAAATTCCGTATATTTTTTAAATCTAAACTGTTTTTTTTGAAAAAAAAGTAAATTTGAAAAGCCTGTACAATGTGATTTTAATTTTAATTTTAGTTTTAAATTTTCAATCTTTTAGTTTTTAGTTTTTATTTATTGTTTTAAATTCAAATTTTAATTTTTTTTCTTTTAAATTTTTGTTTTTATTTGTTTAATTATATTTTTAATTTTTTGTTTTTAATTTTTAATTTTGAATTTTAAATTATTAGTTTTAAAATTTAATTTTTTGCTAGTTTAAAATTTTTAATTTTTTTTTAATTTTTCAGTTTTTAATTTCAATTTTGAGTTTTTAATTTTCAATTTTAGTTTTTTTTTAAAAAATTTTAGATTTTAATTTTCTAATTTTATTTTTTATATTTAGTATTAAATTAATTTTTATTTCTATTTTTATTTTCTATTTATTAGTTTTAATTTTAAAGTCTAGCTTTTAATTTTTAATTTCTAATTTATATTTTTAATTTTAGTTTAAAATTTTAAACTTTTGGTTTTTATTTTTTATTTTTATTTTATTTTTAAATTTTCTATCTTTTTACATATTTTAATAATTTAGTAAACTTTTAGTGAAGGATACTAAATTAATATTTCTAGTATTGATTAATATTAGTTAAAGTAAATTTTACTTACTGGATTAACCATAAACAGAATATTACAGTTATCCGAATACATGGGATCTATGCCCAAAAGAATACCAAGAAACATAGACAGCAAAGAACATAATCTTTTGTAATCATAAACCGACAAATGGGCAGCAAAGAAAACCCTAAAACAACAAAGAAAAGACAAATATGCCAGAAAGGAAAAAAATAAAAGTTGAGCTAAAGATTTTAACAATCAAACTGGACCACTCTAACAACATGAGACAGTTTATATTTTTGCTTTTTCCTTTTTTATGCAGTCCATAGTTGTTTTTGTTATCCCATCAAATTTGCTCTTCTCTTCACATTTGAAAATGTGCCCGCTATTGGAAGGTGTGTTTTGTATGTGGGCAAGAAGAACTTGCTATTTTGACTTAACATTTGTTGCGATTTCAGTTCTTGAGTGGCACTTCTGTTCTGTGTTTAGTATGAAATTTCAATCAAATGTTTACTGGTTCCTATAAACATGCACATTGTTTTGCTTTTTAAACCACAATAGTTCAATGTTTTCTTCGGCATCGCGTCCAATTATGTCGGATGCGTCGTTAACTTATTATTGCACTCATTTGTGCTCTCTTGGTAACTTCTTTCGATGTCCCATTGATATATCATAATTTTTAAGTGTTTTGAGCCATGATATATGTACATAATCGAGTTTTCTATAGAGTCTTTCGAGTCCTTTCAGGTACTTTACAGGTTTTTATCACGTTTGGAGCTTACTTAGACATTATGGCGCATTCTGGAGCTTTATAGAGCATTCATGCGATTGCAGAAGAGTTGATATGATCATCTGACTTTGGTGTCGATCGACACCACTTAGGTGTCGGTCGACACGGTTCGCGAGCAGAAAGATTTGGCCGATTAATGAAGACTTTGAAAAATCTGCAAATTAGTCAGAAGTTTCTCATAATTACAAAGTGACCCAAATCGTGTTTTAGCTTTTAATTAGGTTTTTTGGCCATTGTTTAGGCTAAGTTTTATTCAAAGATTTCTTCTATCAGAGATTATGACATTTGGGGGCTGGTTTTGTTCTCGAGAGAGACTTGATTTCAAACCCCTGTTCTTATTCTTTTGATTTATTTATGACATCTATTTTAACTATGTTTTCTGTTATGATTGCTATGTCTGAGTAGATCTCTTGTTAGGTTATGGAATTCTCATTAGGGATTAGAAGGAATGCTAGATTAACTGATTAATTTGGATTCATCATCTAGTTCTTCATCTAAGTCGTTCGCAACGCTTAATCTGAACTGGTCATTTAGATTATTGATATTAGGTTGATTTCCACAACGAGAGTTGGTTGATTAGCTAGAAAGAATTTAGGTGGGCAACTTATCTATTCGCAAAGAGATTTGGTTTAGAGAAGTTGTTAACAAACGAACTTGGAATTAATGCATGTTTAAAACTCTAGGATTCGTAACAAGAGTTGGCTTGCTAGGTTGTTAGACATAGATAATTATCGCAGCGAGAGATGGTTAGTTTTACTTCTGTGATTCTAGTTCAAGAACACCAATAGGTTGAATCCTGACTGTTTGTTATCTAATATCCTGATTTCCCGAGAACTTCTTGAAACATGACGCCTTCGTTAATTGCTTACATTCACCTCACTTCATTCGTGTACTTGATGTCTTGTTTACTGCTTAACAATCTGCTTCGCTTAGCTTAATTTGATTACTCATAATCTATCGTGTGAGCCGTGAGTCCTTGTGGATTCGATACCCTAAGTACTACATTGCATAACTGTGCACTTGCAGTAGAATAGGATTAAAACTCTGAGTCTATCAAGTTCGCCGATAGATTCAGTATTAGAATTTAGACTAAGCAAAAAAAATTTCTAGTTTACTCACGTTCTTGTTTCTTGGGTGTTGCAGGAATCGCTCCGTGTCTACCGACACTAGTAGTGAATCGGTCGACACCAGTCACGACCAGAGACACCAAGAGCTTGAGCACTTAGTAGGTTTCTCTCTATGGAGCCCGTGATTCTGATTCGCGGTGAAGACGGCATTTTACGATACCAAGAGGGTCATATACGCAACGCGAAAGGTCAGAAACTGGATGGGGAAGGAAATCCCATCGTGCTAGATGTTGCCGTGGGGGCGGAACATGCACAACAGGAGATGCGTCACGAGAAGACACTTGCTGATTACAACATACCAGTTCAATTTTATGCTAATCGGTCTGCGATTCGACCACCTCCATTTACCAGAGCTGAGTTCAGGATGAAACCAGAGTACTACGCATTGGTTGAGCAGCATCAGTTTCATGGTCTCTCCAGCGAGCATCCTATGGATCACATAGAGACTTTCGAGGAATTGGCTAGCAGTATTAAGGCTGACAGAGTCTCATTTGATTATCTTTTCTGCAAGCTCTTCTCATTTTCTCTCAATGGAGAAGCAGCCCACTGGTTGAAACAGTTACCACCAAGATCATTGACTACTTGGGATGCGGTCAAGAGAGAATTCCTTAGACACTTTTATGATGATGCTAGATCCGAACAGCTTAGACAAGATCTTTTGACATTCAAGCAAGGACCTACAGAGCCTTTTAAGACTGCTTGGGTGAGGTTCAAGAGGTACCAAAGAGATTGTCCACACCATGGTTTCTCTGAAGTACAGTTGTTGTGTGTCTTCTTCAGAGGAGTTGATTTGTGGTATCAGACGACTATGGATGCTGCAAGTAATGAGAACTTCTATACCAAGACACCAGAGGAAGCTAAAGAGCTTATTGAGAACTTGATAACTAGCAATAGTGTCAAGAATGCTGACAATGAAAGGCAGAGATCTGGTGGGAAAGACGATAGCTTGCAATTGGCCGAAATGAGGGACAAGATTGATTCTGTCCACAGTATCCTACTTAGGAAGAGGCAAATCCAATCTGATGCAGAAGCTGAAGAGTTTGCAGAGGTGAAATATATCGCTGGGACTGATTATTATGAGCAGACATACAGAAATCAGCAGAGACAAACTTCTGGTTACACACCAAGATCAAGGGACAATGGTTATTCATCTCACCAAGCTCCTCCCAATTATGAGCAGACAAAGGTTGAGTTCATGCTTGAGCAATTTCTTCTTGGTCAGAATAAGATGACAAGAGATCTGAATGGAAAGCTGGATTCCATGTATCAAGATCTAAGTGGGAAATTGGAGGCTTTGACAAGCAGAGTTGACGATCTGGATACTAGGATGACGCAAGCAGGGGCTGGTATTAAGGAAAGGATAACTCGATCTCAGAAAGAACATGTTAAAGCGGTTTTGGTAGAGGAAAAAGCTGAGCTGAATTATGATGTAAAGTCTTTGGAGCTGCAAAATTCGAGTGAAATTCGAAATAAATATCATGTGTCGATCGACACACAGCCGTGTCGGTCGACATCAGTTTCAAATTTTCGTGACGAACCGAAATCGACCCACCTCGACATCAAGGTCGACTCGAATCGAGCCAATGTCGATCGACACCATTTCCATGTCGATCGACACCATGGGCGTGAGCAACCAATTTGTCCAGAGAAACCGAATGGGGTTGAGGAAAAAGTCTACAAACCGAAAATTCCATTCCCTAGGAAGTCCAAGCAAGAGATTCAGTTGGAAAGGTACAAGAAGATTATGAGAGATAAGCTAACGGACGTCCCATTGATATGTGCTACTAAGACCATTCCTCTGGTGAAGAGATGTGTTACAGACATACTCTCTAGTAATATGACTGACGAAGAAGGTACGTTGATGGTCTCTGAAGTGTGCGATGCCGTTATTCATGGCAGGATTCCTGAGAAACTAAAGGATCCAGGGAGTTTCGTGATAGACTGTTATATATACAAAGACAGATTTAAGAGGTCATTGTGTGATCTTGGCTCTAGTGTGAATCTCATGCCATACTCTGTGGCTATGAGATTAGGACTGTTGAACTTCTAGCTCACTAGGATCTCTCTTGTCCTAACTGATCGATCGAAGAGGTATCCAGAAGGAGTTCTTGAGAACATCCCTCTCAGAGTTGGAAACTACTTTATTCCAACGGACTTTGTGGTGCTGAAGTATGAGATTGAGCCTGATAATCCTATACTACTTGGTAGATCCTTCTTAGCCACTGCTGGAGCTGTAATTGATGTATGACATGGTCTGATTGATCTCCACCTGGGAGATAACCCTTTGCAGTTCAAGATGGATAGACTGCAGAAATCCACCATTGATGGACAAAGCTTCGGTGTTGAGATGGAACCAGAGATTGAGATTGGAGAAGAGAAGATGGTGGTTCATGCTGAGCCTGCTCTAACATCTTCAAAGCCTATACCTGCTCTTAAGCAGAAGGCTCCAAACATCACACCTAAGCCACATCTCACCAAGCCAAGGTATGCATCCTCTGACCTCAAGTATACTAACTATGATGCTGATTCTGCAGGGAATGGAGTCAGGAAACGAAATGTTTCACCTGACCTTGATGTGATGCCCACGTTCCTCGGTCAGTCTCACGCACTTGTGCATATACGCCACCATGGATGAGAAGAATTTCGCAAAGGCACACTCTGCCTTTAGCGAAACCGCCTGAAATCTGACCATGTGCCATAGTCAAGCTAATGACTTAAAACGAGCGCTGAGTGGGAGGCAACCCACTGGTGAGTCTGTACATATGAGTTTTAGGACTAATTTTTCGTTTTTGTTTTTCTTGAGTCTTTACAGGGAAATCTAGCGATAGGAATGCATTGAGTCGATCGACACAGATTCCATGTCGATCGACACGAAGGACAAAAGGATCGATCCATCACTTTGGGTCGATCGATCCAGTTTTCGCGAAATCGAGGTTTGACCTCGGTTAGACCGCTCTGACCAATTCGAATTTCAAAACACGTGGCGATCGACACAATTAATCCGGATCGATCGACACAAAGCGAATTGAGGTAAGTACTTCTTTTTCTTTCGCGTCTATTCTTATTCACACCTGAAACCTCCATAGCTGAGAGCTCTCTCAAAAACTCGTTCTCCCTCGTTTCTTCACCGAATCCATCGATTCAAAAGCGTACACTACAAGAAATATGGGTATTGATAGCACCACGAAAACGCTATCATATGTCTACGGTAGCGTTTCCATAAATGCTATGTTTGCCGCTGCCATCTTAGATCCGCCAGATACGATAGCATTAATTTGGTATGCTATCATATATCTATCTACGATATCGCTAATTTTGATGTGATTATATAGGCTTCAGTAGCATTGGTTTATCGCCATTTTATAAATTATTGCAGCATATTATTCGTGCAATAATATATATTGTAGTGGCAATATTTTAGGGTTGTGTTATACTTTATCTTAGCATTTTTATTGTTGCTGTATTATTATTTATAATGACCAATATTTATGGTTATTGTATATCTTATGAACACTTTTATATTTTGCCATATTTAATATTAATTAGAGCTGTAAAAATTTTATTATATAATTATATATTGAATTCTGGTTTTAAATTATTATTTGAAAATCAATTAGAATTGCAAAAATATATTTAGAATTTATAAACATATAATTACAAACAATTAAATTTTCTCCAACTTAAACATAAACATCCACAAAAAAGAAATACATACTCAAGTATACCAACAAACACAAGTTCAACTAAATACATACTCAAGTATACCAACAAACACAAGTTCAACTGTAAACATAAACTTAATAGTTGTAATGTCTTAAGTATATATGATCCCACAGCATAAGAAGAAAGAAGATGAAGGATTCTTGGATAAGTGATGGCTGTCCAAGTATCTGGTTAATATAACCCCATGTAACCTTAGCACCCTCTCTGTAATCATAAAAGAGCCATACACCAGCATAGCATGGTTCCTGCCCTGCAAATTAATACGTGAAGGAAATTTTTGTTGTCAAGTGTCAGAAGATGAACTTAAAGAGGCATAGGCATCTAGTGTTCTGTGTAACTCATTTTCCAATTTCTATGTGTTTCAACTCAGTAGACTATACGGTTTAGTTTCCACGACAATACCTTTGTCATCAGAAATGGTGGAGATGATGTGAGTAGGAGCTCGGACTTTCCCACTCTTAATTGCAGAACTGAGATCCTCAGGGATTTGTGGAGGAGTGACTTCCTTGATAGGAGAGACCTTTCCTTCTTCAACCTTTTAGGATGAATTGAAATAAACACATAATCTAGCAACAAAAGACAATGCTAGCTAGCAAAGAACACTAGGAAACTGACCAGTCTCTCAAAAGTCTCTTTGATTGCAGATTCGAGGGCTTCAAATGAAGTGGGAACGATAGCTCCAGCATCCATTAGAGCTTGATTCTTGGCTTGTGCAGACTCCATCTCGCCACCACTTTTGGCACCCTATTCATATTCATGTTCAAGATCTATTTTGCTTAGCAGTAGCATCACCAGCTATCTCGAGTATAATCTGTAACATCAAATGCAGCTACACATGGAAAAAAAAGTCCAGCATTAACATAAATATATCGTGTAATCCATTCTCAATGTGATTAGCAAGCCCTATGCCGTGATGAAAATGACCATGCGTAATCCATTTATCATACTACATGATAAGAAAGATTGAATCTGAAACATCAAATGGAGCTGCTAATATGGAAAAAATAATCTCATATAAATAAAACATATCAAATACTCCATTTTCAATACAGACGCATACATGTGTGTACTACACAAACATAATGATTGAAATCATTTCTTCTAAATCAAAATAATGACCCTGAGATAGGGATTCACTCCACATAACGAATAATCATGGAACCAAGTAACTGAGAAAGAGTGAAAAGAGTAGATACAAACCTTCCAAATTAGCAGAAGGGTTCGACCGGCCACCTTCGCTAAGCTGCACACACAACCAATCAAATACATATCAATCAGTCATCTATACCAACTTTCAGTTTTACTAACAGGGCCACCATGGCAAGCACAGTCGTACAGAAAACTCATGCACTTCCTAACCTGATACATGGAGTTCAATGCGAGCAAAGATGACTCTTGGGACATAATCCCACTGGAATGAGTAAGTAACAGACACTTTATCTACGGAATCGTACGAGCTAAAATTGCACCCCTAGAAAGCAAGAAAGTTTAAAAAAACCAGCATCAGCAAACAAATAAATAGATCATACACACACAAAATCGCATCTTCAACTCTCACCTTGATTGTAGTATTGGTAGAAGGGAATTTAGAAGCTTGAGTAATTCTGCTGAATTCAACTTAGCAACATAATTAGCAATAACCTGTAAAGCGCATATAGAACTGGAAGAATTAAGAAGAAACCGACGATGAAACAATCAATAACAAAAATTAAAAGAAATAGACAGAATATATCTCACGAACATGTTCATCTCGGTTGTAGAAGCTTGAGTACTTCTGCTAATAAGTTAACTCTCAAATTTATCACCCATTGTTGGCTCGTTGTGAGCATCGTCTAATAGCACTCCATATTTATCTTCATCAAGACCTACATACATATCATGAAACAGGAACCCAAATGTAAGATTGGAGCCCATGGAATTGCTAGCTGGTTCACATCCAGAGGTTCATGTAAGAAAAACTGTAAATTTTGGACCAACCAAATATCAATTTTAAAATCTCACTTACCGGAATCACGCGCCTCTCTTATTGATGGTAATTCGGGATCAGGTTCAGCTCTCTCCCTGTTCTCCTTCTTATGCTTCTTCTCTCTGGGAGTAGTGTCGGTGATTTCGTCTGTTGAATTCATTAATTAATAAATTAGAGAGCTTGCGATTTGTGTTTGATTTCTCAAATACTGACAGAGAATGATAGGGAAGACATCGCCAAGAAGAAGAAACAGGTAGAAATGGTCTCCTGTTGACACTTAGAATATTTTTAGGAAATTAGGGGTTTGAGAAGGCAAAACTTTTGCCGGCTAAACCAAAAATTTGGGCTCCAAAACAATTTTTTTTTAAATAGAAATTGGCTCTAAAACATAATTTTCATTTGATGTTTAAATTTTAAATATTTATTATTAGAGATTTAAACATTTAGGGTTTAGGGTTGTGTTTAGAATCTATAGTTAAAGTTTTAGAATTTGTGAAGAAAAAATTGATTATACTTGGAATTTTTATATATGTTTAATTTGTTTTTGTATGTTATATAATGTTTATGTTTAATAATACATAATTAGAAATTTAGTACTTATAATTAAGAGTTAGAATGTAGGTTTAGATCCTTAAGATTTATGTTTGTGGTGTAAATCTTATGCAATTATACTTTTAAAAGTTACAAATTTTATGTTTAAGGCTTAAGGTTAATGTTTTTAAATATTATGCCCTAAAATCCAAACTTTATACCCTAAACTAATCAAAAAATCAAACCATACATCCTAAACTAATAGTTTGTGAGATCGATTACTCCTAAATGCTGCCCTTCTCTAAGACTAACTAATTAAGACTCAAACTCTATTGAGTTAAAGTTGAATTTTTTATTAGAATTTTTATAAGTGTTAAAAATTTTGTGCGGAGAAGAAAGAAATCATAACGAAGTGGTTTCCAAAGCTTTAGATTCGCGGCTACGCTCGCTGAGAAACCGTAACGAGGTGTTTATTATTAAAAAATTAGAAATTTAGGGTTTAAGACTGTGTTTAGGTATAGAATTAAGGTTAAACTTTTATATTTAAAGTTTTTTATTTTATTTTTTGGTCAAAGAAATTTTTGTAAGTGTTAAATTTATGTTTTCATAATTTAGAATTTTTTATTGTTTTTAATTAGGGATTGGATATTTAGGATTTAGTATGATTATATTTGATATTTATTTGTAGTATAGGGTTTAAGGTGAACCCAAACCCTAAATCTTAAACATATATTACAATGCTCTACACTCTAAATAAAATGTTTAAAAACTTGAAATCTTTTTGTAAGTGTTAATTTTTTGCTATATTATTTGATGTTTAAATTTTAGGGTTGTGTTTAGGGTTGTGTTTAGGGTATAGAGTTAAGGTTTTATAATTTTTTTTAATAAGTGTATGATTTGTTTTGTATATTATATGATGTTTATGTTTAATAATATACAAATAGAAATTGGATAGTATTTTATGACTAGGGTTTAAAGTTTGGGGTATAGTGTTAGAATTTAAGTTAGGATATGATATTAAGGTTTGTAAAAATCAAATTTAAAAAAAAAATTATTTTATAAATGTTAAATCTTGTTTATTGGATATGTTATAGTAGTTAAAAAAATTAAACCATAAACCCTATTTATACTTTAAACTAAGAGTTTGTTTCTAATTTTGGTTTTTATTTGTTTAATTCAGTATTCAATATTATATAAATATACCTTTGTGTCTTACAAGATTGAGCTATATAGATATAAATTTGAGAGAATTATGAGACTCGCTTATCTAGTTTAGAATTATGAGACTCACATATTTTGATTCCAAGAGAGTAAAGAGCTGTTTAGTTCAGTAGTGCTAGTATTGTTGGTACTAATGAGATAAAATGAGCTTCAATACATAGTTCACAAGAGTGACTATCTTATTGAGTTAACTAGTTCAGTTGAAACATATATTTCTAACGTAAAAAGCTCAAAATGATTGATGTTTTTTTTATTGATATCAAATTTCTTCCCTTGAGCCAGGTTTACTCGAATTGCCCGACCCTCCAGCTCAAATCCATTAAGGGATTCAAGCGCGGTTTCTATTTATGCTCTGGAAGTAACATACAAAGTCATAACCCCTTGATTTATCGCTCTCCGTCATACACAACTCTAGCATCAACCACATCTCCACACTCACGAAATGCTCCAACTAATGACTCAGAAGTGACTGTCCACGACAAATTACCAACAAACAGCTTGTACTTTGTTTCTGGATACAGAGGTTCTTTGTTAGGTTTTGGTTTGTCTGCATAGTTCACCTTCAAACTCCGGCCAAGATACCCCTGATAAACAAAACCGAGCAGCATTTCAAACAAAAGTGTGACATTTTGTTTCTTTTGTAAATTTTGATCTAGTAATACCTTTCCATAAGGAGAAACTAGCTGTTGAAGATCTGAGATATGTTCTAAAACATGCTAAATCATTCTAAATCTCCATTTATCAGGGGTATCTTGGCTGGAGTTTGAAGGTGAACTACGGGAAGAAATGGTACCCTTCTTGAGACACTGCTTTTGTAAGTTTTGAAGTCGTATTTTGGAATATCCACCGCTAGTCCTTGTCTCAGTTTCTCCATACAAGACAACAAATGATCCATGTCAAATGCGTCTACAGGAAGACAACAACACATCATTAGGATCAAGATCACAAAAAGCTACCCGAGGATGTGAAGAAAGAGCTACACTAAAGAGAAAGAAACAATCATGAAATTGACAGTAAATAATGCGTTTGTTTAATCCAATGAAGACATTGAGAATATCTGCTCTAGTGAGTATATACTAGAGGCATTACGTATTTACACCAGTATATTATAGAAACATCAGCCACATCCCTAAGATATTCTCACCAAAGTTGTATTCATGAACTCTAGCAAGTTCTTCTTCAGTCAAATTATGGTAGAATGAGTCATGCCAAATCATTCATCTCTGGATATTTAGCATGTTGTATTTAAAATTCATAAGGGTTGGAAACCATTTCTTAACCATGAATGTATAATACTAAATACATTAAAACCAGCCATGACACCTACTATTTGGATGTTCTCAGATATATAAAGTGAAGATATCCGAACAAACAACCACTAAAAATACTAACGAACTATGATATAAACAAACCATAAATTCTCATGCTTGAACATGCTCAATCAATGCTACCATCAGGATCAGATCCTATACAACACGTGTATGCTTTTGTATATGAAGCTAAACTTGAACAGGCGAAAATAACCTGGAAATGGAAACATAACTGATTCTAATGCAGCAGAGAACATGACGAAGTACCAAAAGATCATAAATCTGTCGAAGTACCAGGCTCCAAATTATCACCCCCAAGCTCTCTTCTGAAACGATAAAACTTGAAATTACCAGGAAATGATGAAGCAGGCAAGGGCCGAGAGATCCATGGCCGATTTCGATTAATATTGATCCTTTAGTGCTAAGTTGGCTTGAAATCTGCAAAAGATAAAGGCGTGGAATTAATCTCAGACGAGAGAGAGAGAGAGAGAGAGAGAGAGAGAGAGAGAGAGAGAGAGAGAGAGAGAGAGAGAGAGAGAGAGAGAGAGAGAGAGAGAGAGAGAGAGAGAGAGAGAGAGAGAGAGACCCCGTATCAAAAATACGGTCAACGGGCAGCAGAAAGTCAATCGAGGGCAAAATTGTCATTTTTGCCAAGTGAGGGGCAAAATGGTAATTTTGCCAAAGTTCGAGACGGAAGCCGAGACGGGCCAAATATTTTTATCTTTCAACATTAAGAATGTTTAGAAGACCAGTAGTTAGAAGAAATGGAGCGGAAACATGTTTTCGGCTTGTCGGGAATGGAAACCGACAAACCCGAAGAAACTTCAAAAATCCATATCCGGAGCTATGTAAGTCCAAACGGAGTGATTCGAAATGATAAATTCATCAAATAGCATGGAGAATCAGTTTGTAGAGGTTTGGGGATTTATGGGAATCATTTGGTATTTTCTAAAACAATATCCGTGAAACCGAAGAAACCAAAGCATCGGAAAGAAGCGGGTTAAGGGCTGGTTTATTTCGGTTTAGGGAAGGGTTTTTGGTTACTCAGACACTCCTGGAGACATGTGTCACTTTGTGGATGCAGCCACCTCTCTCTCCTTGCATGCACATGCATGAGAAGGGTTCATGAACTTGGGAAAAATTGTTGGACAACTCTCATTTTGCTCCCAAAAATCTCTCTCTACCTCACACCCACGAGCTCTCTCTCCTCTCTCTCTATATTCATCCCACTTTCCCAAAAAAACCCAGAAAAATCCTTTGAATCTTCATAGAACCTCAAGAACATTCAAAGTGTTCTTGAGTGTTCATAAGACCTTCTTTCACCAAAAATCCAATAACTTTTTCAATAAAACCAAAATTAACTTCTGCAAAGTGCTATAGCTTCCTCTCTCCCTCCTCTACAATCTCCAGCCAGCCACCGTCGTCGCCGTCACCGGAGCTCGCCGGAATCTGGCCGGAAAGCATCCACGGATTAGGGTTTGATGGATATCTCTCTTCCTTCACCAGATCTGAACGTTTTGAAGCCATGGATGGATATATCTTCTCTTTGCGGTCAGTTTGATATGTAGATCGTCACCTTAGTCGCCGGAAAAAAGGGTGAACCGGCCGGTCAACGCCGGACCACCGCCGGTCAACGCCGGAGCACCGCCGGTCAACGCCGGAGCCGGTCACCGGAGAAGCCTCGCCACCGTCATCTTCAAGCCGGTTCTTCAAGGAGTGGGATGGTATGGTTTGGTTCAGGAGATGGGTCGGTTTAGGCTTGGTTTAGCCTTGGTCAACGGTTAGGTCAAACCGGTCAACGTTTGACCAAAACCGGTTTAACCTAACCGGTTCTAATTAGACCGGTTCAGTTGGTTCAGATGGTTCAGTGGTTCAACCGGGTTGGTTTGGGAAGTCAACCGGTCCTAGTCAATTCAACGGTCAGTCAACGGTCAACGCAGCCGGTCAACGCCGCCGGTCAACGCGGTCAGCCGGTCAACGCCGGAGATCAAGCCGGTCAACGCTTAGTTAACGGCCGTTATGAGATTTCAGGAGTGTTTGTAGTTCGGAGTTCGACATTCGGGAGTTCGGGGTTCGTGTCGGATATCTCGGGATTCACATTCGCATCGAACCGTCATTCCGCGCCTATCTCATTGTGAGTCGGCTCACAGACGTTTAGTTACATATAGACCGGAAACCGTAAAACCGTAGATTTAGGATTGCATACCCGATACTTAAAATGAATGGTTAGTATTAAATAAGTGGACGTTAATGATAAACCGGTTAGGATCAGATAAGCATGTTAGGGTTTAAAGAATTAAAAGGTTAATCGATTGTGTGCCGCTAGGTTGTTAGTAACGATTGATTGATGCATTCATATAGATACCGTTTGAATAGGATCGTATATGCATATATACTGTAAAAGAACGATAATTAATGAATATATATACGGGAAGTAAGACGACATTAAAATATGGTTAAACCTAAACGAATATATAGAATATTATAACGGGTTTGGGGTTTAGGTTTAATAGCGGGAAAGGGTAATGAATTAAATTAATTAATAATGAGATGTCGGGGAGTTAGTAAGTTTACTAACTCTAAACCGACGGATCGAGGAGTTATTAAAAGATATCTAGAACGGGTTAATTAAGGAAGTGGTGTGTGTTGTAAGCCGTCTACGGGTTAGCAATCCGCTAACCCAAGGTAGCGGACGAGAATGGATTAAAAGACTTAGAAACCTTAATAGGCCTGCTTGTGTTGTGATTGTTGTGATTGATTGTGATTGTGTGATTGATTGTTGTGATCATTGTGCTGTGTTGAGCTTTGTGTTCAGGCTTGTTAGACTGCTCGGTGTTGGGCCGAGCAGTCATTGTGGACACTTACTCCGGTCATGGGACCGGGTAAGTTAATTGGTGCTGACTAGGTATCTTACCTAGTCAGAGCGGTGGTGTGGTATTGTAGTGGCTTGCGGAATGGTTGGGAACTGTTATTATTATTATTGTTGTTGATTGCGTGATCTGTGCTAGAGTCCCAGCGAGTCTGCGTGTTTACGTTTCTGCACTAGGACTCTAGGGCGCGTTAGATTCCGCAAGCCTAGGTTTTGATTACGTTCTGGTACTTCCAACCCGATTGGATCCTCGGGTTTTACCTAACCGGATCATGGTGATTCTGGTTATGGTGTTAACCTATCGGGTGACGCCGGTAGGTGTGTGATTCGGATAATACGGGGTCATGTCCTAGGGCCGAATCACATGGAATCTCTAGCTATCTAGGGGTAGTCTGATTCACCGCGTATCGATGGACGTAGAACGGTGTCCTATTCGTGGGACCTTGTGTACACGTTTAGGAGTCGTGGGTTAGTTACCATATAGGTGACATTGTAAACCCGTGGAAGTTACCGAGTTCGTAGGGCCCATTGTTGTTTGTTCTTTCCTTCGTTGCGCGATAGATAGATCGAGTCCAATCGAGGACATGTGCCGCAGTGCCTTCGATTTCCCTTAATTCTCTTTATCTTTGGCATTGATTGTGTGTGTTTAGGTTTATCACGACATGGTAGTGCGTGACCGACCATTTATTCATGCTGATTGTTATTTTGGGTTTTGGGGCAGGAATTTATAGACTTAGATAGATTAGAAGCCGTTAGTGGGGAGCCGATTCACTGGGTGATCTTAGATCGCTCATTAGACTCTTTTGTGTTTTTCAGGTTTAGCAGCGACGGACGCGGGAGGTCCTCGGTGTGGTTTCGGGCTGCTTGTGACGGGATTTGATTCGTGATTTTTGGGTGTTTTCTCGGTTCGGCGTTATTGTTATTTCGTGTGTTGATTTCTTTGTATATTTGACTTGACGATTGTTTGTGAAATTCTATTAAACGTTGTACTCAACGTTGATTACTCAGAAATGAAATTGTTTCCCTGATATGAGGTTTTAGTCCGAACCGACACAACTCATCGAAGTAGTGCAAGTGGTACCGCTTGTGCTATGGATATGAGGATAGCGGACTCGAGGATAGATTGGTGCGAGCCTTTGCCTCAAACTGAACTATCTTTGGCTTCGTCCTGTGGCGAACTTTTCCCATTCGACTTGCTCGGGTTCGATCGGTCATGTTCTTGTTTGATTGTTGACCGGTCAGCTCGACGGTCAGCGGAGAATGGGAAAGGGGCGTTACAGAAAGGTGGTATCAGAGCATGGTTCTGCATGGGTTTTGAAACATTTCATTTTTGAGTGTTTTCCGTGTTTTATCAAGTCAAATGTGTCACACAAGCATCCATTAGGAAACCGAGCCGCGTCCGTTAAACCCGGGGTTTAGATGGGAAAGTAGGATTTTCGAATTATTTGTACTAACTTGTCCTTGTGTTTTGATTGCAGTCTTACAGCAGTGTGTCCCGGGTGGAGTGGAGGGGTGTGTGTGTGTGTGCGCGCGCAGAGTAGTTACACTTGAGTGCCATGAGTCAGCAGGGGTCAGTTGGTTCGCAGCAGGGCCAGTTGGAGCAGTTTAAGGGATACCCAGCGTCGCCAGGCCATACGCAAGGATCTCGTACGGCGGATCATCCGCCAATTCCATTGCGACATTTACAGGGTGCCATAGCAGACGAGATATGATGGGATTTTTGGGAGGAGCGGATGTGGAGTATGTGAGTTTCATTTGTATTGGTGTCCCCGAGCAGTAGACCCACATCTTCGAGAGCCGTATCATCCATTGCACGGACCAGACGGCTGTCAGCTTTGTGGTCACGAGAGTCACGGAGCACAGACTTGCCCTACCATCAGATCAGGTGAGTATACTTCCGGTGGAGAGCCGTACCGAGTACCAGTATCAGAAGGCTATCGAGCGGGACCCAGTCGCAGAGATCCCGAGCCCAGTCAGCCGCCCGTTGTGCAGTTACCGGTTGTTATGTTGTCCAGACCCGAGCCAGTGAGGACTTGTCAGTTGTGTGGAGGTTATGATCATCAGGCATCCGCGTGTTACCGTGGACCGCGCTCAGCGTCCACTCCAATCTGCCAAGGTGTGTGGCCGCGCAGGTCATGTTACTCATCCTTGCCCGATAGCCGAGCCACAGCATGTCGGAGCTGTTGGGAATGTCCTGAAATCTATTGTACTCACTCTAAGTGAAAGTTGTATTGTCGAGATGAGACAGTCATATAACACTGGGCAATCATAATGCTTTGCTAGAAGCCACTTATGATCAATGAGTTTAGAACTCATTGCTAGTGTTATATGATCCTACAGGGTCACACACCTAAGCAAACTGGACATAGAATATGAGGTTGATCATTAATGTAATGATCTGGTAAATGCATATTTGATATGCATTCAATATCGAGTTTCTGAGGCAGTGTCGATCGACACAACAAGTGCATCGATCGACACAGATCGCGGATGACTTAATTAACTTCGGTTTAATCCTTGGTTAATCAGGTCATGGTATAAGTCAACATATATAAGATATATGTGCGACTTTTACATAGATCAAACCTAATACACAGCCACCAGAAAGAAACTGAAAACCTCCTGAGAGATCTGATCTCTAACGGCACTAGCATCCCGTCCGTTCCAGTTTGTGTGCGTGTGGATACCAGTAGAGGCGCAGCACTTGAGGCGCTTTAAGATCTCGATTATTTGTTCATCTTCCGCTGCTAATCACCAGGTAATTTCCAGATCTAATAATTCAATATACATGAACCCTAGATCCTAGGCTTGGAATTTATACATAGGGTTGCTAATCTGATTAGGAACTGCTAGATATTCCTTCAGTGGTATCAGAGCCTCAGGGTTCTATTGAATCAGTAGCATGTTGATTAGATTAGTTGAATCTGGATCTCTGTATTGTTGATACAAGCATGCTAAAATTTGTTTTGATCAAAGTAATCTAGTTTAGGTTTTTTTGTTTGAAAACGATTTAGGGTTTATCGCACTGTGTCGATCGATACCAATCCGGTGTCGATCGACACATAATGATAACCCGAATAAAATTCAGGTTTAACCTACTTGTGACGATCGACACAAGAGTTGTGTCGGTCGACACAGACCTTGCGATTAGGATAATCGGTTCAATTGGATTGGACCGGTTATCGAGCTTGGTTAAAATTGGTTAAACCGCTAAAACGGTTTATTGTGATTGTTTTGATAAGGTTGGTATCGACCGACACCAATGTAGTGTCGATCGACACTGACCGGTTATCAAAAACCAGATCAATTGGATTGATCGGTTATCGCAAATTGGTTTTGGTAAATCTGTATCGATCGACACTAAAGTAGTGTCGGTCGACACAGGGTCCGCTGGTTTCGGTTATTGAACCTGAAATCACAGAACCAAACCAAGATAAATCCTTTATTAGAATAATTAAAACATAATAAGTTTAAACGTTTTAAAACAGTTCCGTTCCTCAAACTAAATATCAAGTAATTCTTGATGTCTTCCCGATCTTGTCAACTGTCAAGACTCGTTTCATTGTGCGATAGATTTGCAGTGCAAGGTGTCCACAATTACATGAGTAAGGCAAGAGGTAATCGTGTTGATAGGCTTGCAGTGCAAGGTATCAACAATTACATGACTTAAGAGATTGGTTTACTTGACTGGGCCATCAAAATCGTTTTGGGCTCAGAGACATCAGGTGGATTGGACATGAGATGTCAATCCACAACCAAGAGTTCTATTGGATATAACTAGCAAAGTTGTTGCTTACCTAGATAGCTAAAATTTGGGTGATAGCCAGTGGCTCACTCAAGTTTAGTGAAGTATGGGTCTTGGATCATTATATTCATTTGAGGAAACATTGTTTGAATATAATGCCAGTTTTCTTAATAGTTAAGATTTCTCATTTCTTGAACATCATAACTAAACCTTTTTCCTTTCTATGATCTCAGCTATGACTAACACTCATAACAACACTTTCTCTCTGCGATCCGTCCTTGAGAAGGACAAGTTAAATGGATCGAATTTTCTCGAATGGTATCGGAACTTGAGAATTGTTCTCAAGCAGGAGAAAAGGGACTATGTCCTAGAAAATGTTCTCCCTGAAAAACCGAGAGCCAATGCCCCACGTGCAGAAAGGAGTGCTTGGAATAAGCATTCTAATGATGTGGTCGATGTGTGTTGTCTCATGTTGGCTACCATGAACTCGGATTTGCAGAAGCAATACGAGAACGTGGAGTCGCCAATGGAGATGATCACTAGCCTGAAAAGTATGTTTCAGGAGCAGGCACGAACTGAGAGATACCAGACGGTTAAGTTTCTCATTGAATACAAGCTACTAAAGGACGGTCCAGTTAGTCCTCATGTCATTAAGATGATGGGTTATATTGATAACCTGGGGAAGCTGGATTGTCCCATTAGCCAAGAGTTGGCTACGGACATCATTTTGCAGTCACTGCCATCAAGTTATGATCAGTTTGTTAGGAACTATAACATGAACAACTTGACGAAGACGTTGACTGAACTGCATGGCATGCTCAAGACAGCTGAGCCTAATATCAAGAAGGGCACTCCAAATGTACTTATGGTACAAGGGGGTAAGAAGTTTAAGAAACTTGGCAAGGGCAAGGGAAAGGGCAAGGTCGTCCAGATTGAAAATCAGGACAAGCCTGTGTCATCTTCCAAATCCAAGCTCGGCCCATCTGAGACTGATAAGTGCCATTACTGTAATGAGCTTGGGCATTGGAAGAGAAATTGCAACAAATTCTTGGAAGAGAAGAAGAAGAAGAAGAAGAAGACTTTCGAGACTTCATCTTTAGGTATTTATGTCATAGAAGTAAATGTTACTACTTCTGGTTCTACTTCTTGGGTATTGGATACCGGTTGTGGTGCTCATATTTGTACTAATATGCAGGGCCTAAGCAACAGTAGGAATTTGGAGAAAGGACAAGTGGACATGCGCGTGGGAAATGGAGCAAGAGTTGCTGCATTAGCCGTAGGAACATTTAATTTGTCTTTACCTTCTGGTTTGGTTTTAGAACTCAATAATTGCTACTATGTACCTGCTATAAGCAGAAATATTATTTCTATTCATGTTTTGGATATGGAAGGATATCAGTTTTCAATTAAGAATAAATGTGGTTCTTTTGATTACAATGATATATTTTATGGTAGCAGTCCATTAGAGAATGGGCTTTATGTTCTAAACCAAAGCACGCCAATCTATAACATTAATACCAAGAGATTCAAGTCAAATGGCACGAATCAGACTTTTCTCTGGCACTGTCGTTTGGGCCACATAAATGAGAAACGGATTCAGAAGCTCCATATTGATGGGCTTCTGGGCTCATTTGATTATGAATCATGTGAGAAATGCGAATCTTTTTTATTAGGCAAAATGACCAAGGCCCCTTTCAACAAACAAAATGAAAGGGCCAGCGATTTATTAGGCCTCATACATACGGATGTGTGTGGCCCAATGAGCACGAGTGCCAGAGGAAACTTTCGGTACTTCATTACCTTCACTGATGACTTCAGTAGGTATGGCTATGTCTATTTAATGAGACACAAGTCGGAATCCTTTGAAAGGTTCAAAGAGTTCCAAAATGAAGTACAGAATCAACTTGGCAAAAGTATTAAGGCTCTTCGATCAGATCGTGGAGGAGAATACTTAAGCCAAGAATTCATTGATCATCTGAGAGATTGTGGAATTGTTTCACAACTCACTCCTCCTGGAACACCCCAATGGAATGGAGTGTCCGAGAGGAGGAATCGGACTTTATTAGATATGGTTCGATCAATGATGAGTCACTCATCTCTTCCATTATCCTTCTGGGGATACGCTCTAGAAACATCTGCGTTTACACTAAATAGGGTTCCGTCAAAATCAGTTGCAAAGACACCACATGAGATGTGGACAGGAAATGTTCCGAACTTGTCTTTCCTGAAGATTTGGGGTTGTGAAGCTTATGTTAAGCGGTTAATTATTGATAAGCTCGAACCCAAATCTGATAAATGCTACTTCGTTGGTTATCCTAAGGAAACCAAGGCTTACTACTTTTACAACCAATCCGAGAATAAAGTGTTTGTTGCTCGGAACTGCGTCTTTCTTGAAAGAGAGTTTCTTTCTAAGAAGAACAGTGGGAGTAAAGTACGACTCGAAGAAGTTCGAGAGCCACAGGAGACCGCTCAACCTGTTGAGGAAGAACAACAGTTGGATCTACAAAGAGTTGTAGAAACCACGCCTGTGGAGCCTGAAATTCGCAGATCCGAAAGGATCCGTCACGAGCCTGAGAGATATGGATTTCTCGTAACTAATTGTCATGACTTGTTGATCATTGACAGTGACGAGCCCGCGAATTTTGAAGAAGCAATGATGAGCCCTGACTCCGAAAAGTGGCTGAAAGCCGCTGAATCCGAAATGGGATCCATGTCACAGAACCAAGTGTGGAATTTGGTTGATTTACCCGATGGTGCAAAAGCCATTGATTGTAAATGGATTTTCAAGAAGAAAATTGATGTGGATGGTAATATTAAGATATACAAAGCAAGGCTGGTGGCAAAAGGTTTCAAACAAATTCATGGTATTGACTATGAATAAACCTATTCTTATGTCGCTATGCTTAAGTCCATTCGGATTCTCCTAGCAACAGTCGCTCATTATGATTATGAGATCTGGCAGATGGATGTGAAAACAGCTTTCCTTAATGGAATTCTGGAAGAGGATGTGTACATGACACAACCTGAAGGTTTCATCGATCCTAATGCTGCTAGGAGGGTATGCAAGCTTCATCGATCCATTTATGGATTGAAGCAAGCATCTCGGAGTTGAACTCTTCGTTTTGATGAAGCAGTCAAAAAGTTTGATTTCATCTGGAACGAAGAGGAACCGTGTGTTTACAAGAAGACGAGTGGGAGCGCAGTTGCATTTCTCGTATTGTATGTAGATGACATACTTCTTCTCGGAAATGACGTTCCACTGTTACAGTCTGTTAAGACTTGGCTCGGAAGTTGTTTTTCAATGAAAGACATGGGAGAAGCCGCGTACATTCTTGGAATAATAATCTATAGAGATAGATTGAACAACTTAATTGGACTGTGTCAAGATACTTATATCGATAAGGTCTTACACAGGTTCAGTATGCATGATTCCAAGAAGGGCTTCATACCAATGTATTATGGCATTAGTCTCAGCAAGAAGTAATGTCCTTCGACACCTGCTGAGCGAGAACGCATGAGTAGGATTCCTTATGCTTCTGCTTTAGGATCCATCATGTATGCCATGCTCTGCACTCGTCCAGATGTTGCTTGTGCTTTAAGCATGACGAGTAGATACCAATATGATCCAAGTGAAAGTCACTGGACAGCTGTCAAGAATATCCTAAAGTATTTGAGAAATACTAAGGACAAATTCTTGGTGTACGGAGGAAGTGATGAGCTTGTAGTAAGCGGTTACACAGACGCAAGTTTTCAGACAGACAAAGACGATTTCCGATCACAATCTGGTTACGTCTTTTGTCTGAATGGCGGTGCAGTTAGCTGGAAGAGTTCCAAGCAGGACACTGTAGCAGATTCCACGACCGAAGCTGAGTACCTCGCCGCTTCTGAAGCGGCAAAAGAGGCTGTTTGGATCAAGAAGTTCATCACTGAACTTGGTGTGGTTCCTAGTATTTCTGAGCCAGTGGCTTTGTATTGTGACAACAATGGAGCCATTGCGCAGGCGAAGGAACCTAGGTCACACCAGAAATCCAAACACATAGAGAGAAGATATCACCTTATACGTGATATTATTAATAGAGGAGATGTGAAGATCAGCAGAGTCCCGACGGATGAGAATGTTGCTGATCCTTTGACCAAGCCTCTCCCAAGGCCTAAGCATGAGAGTCATACTGGTGCTATAGGCATTAGATTTCTTAAGATATGATCTTGATTTCAGTGGGAGTTGTATTTGGTTTTTAGTTATGTCATGATGTTCACAAAACATAATATGGTTATGTTATTTTTAATGAAATTTGTTTCAGTATTATTTAATTGTGTTATTAAATAATAGTCCCAAAGTAATTTATGACATTTTATAGGTTATCAAGTATGTGACTTGATCATGAAACCCTATAAGAAATAAATGACATAAATTATGTTGGTCCCTGGTCGAGGTTGTTAAAGTGGGACATCAACAACCGCGTGAGACTAGTATGTGAGGTGACTGATGACTAAGTTTCATGGAGTCATTAATAAGAGTATTAAAGTCAATCACATAGATATGTGTTGGAGAACACAGGATCGGACTTGACCCGTTAATGAGAACTCTACAAGATGGTTATATGAGTGTCATAAGAGTTTCTCATTACGACTATAGAGTATAGTCCTTAGACCTGAGTTCATCATGATTTCTTACATATGGATTGGTCCGTCTTGACTTGTCAAACGTCAGCCGTAACTGGTGACCATAAAGACACTGATTGGGCGTATCATGAAATGTGAAAGGGACATGGATGGAACAAGATGGGATTTGTACCTCATATATAACAGGATATAATATCTCATGGCCTATCAAAGATTTGATACTGGAAATGCGTGGCCGCGCTCAAACGAGGTGATTGTTAGTCGTTTGTCTTATCAGTATAAATCAGAGTTCGATAAACATGATCTAGCTTAATAAGGATGACACAGTTCTTGCCTTATGCCAGATCGAGATATAGCTACAAAGGGATTATAGGAATAGATGATTCCAGTACAAGTGGGAGATTGTTGGGAATGTCCTGAAATCTATTGTACTCACTCTAAGTGAAAGTTGTATTGTAGAGATGAGACAGTCATATAACACTGGGCAATCATAATGCTTTGCTAGAAGCCACTTATGATCAATGAGTTTAGAACTCATTGCTAGTGTTATATGATCCTACAGGGTCACACACCTAAGCAAACTGGACATAGAATATGAGGTTGATCATTAATGTAATGATCTGGTAAATGCATATTTGATATGCATTCAATATCGAGTTTCTGAGGCAGTGTCGATCGACACAACAAGTGCATCGATCGACACAGATCGTGGATGACTTAATTAACTTCGGTTTAATCCTTGGTTAATCAGGTCACGGTATAAGTCAACATATATAAGATATATGTGCGACTTTTACATAGATAAAACCTAATACACAGCCACCAGAAAGAAACTGAAAACCTCCTGAGAGATCTGATCTCTAACGGCACTAGCATCCCGTCCGTTCCAGTTTGTGTGCGTGTGGATACCAGTAGAGGCGCAGCACTTGAGGCGCTTTAAGATCTCGATTATTTGTTCATCTTCCGCTGCTAATCACCAGGTAATTTCGAGATCTAATGATTCAATATACCTGAACCCTAGATCCTAGGCTTGAAATTTATACCTAGGGTTGCTAATCTGATTAGAAACTGCTAGAAATTCCTTTAGGAGCACCATCTCGAGACACACACTCACTACACCCTCCCGGCGCACCTGCCAGCGGATACTTCAGCGAGCCGTTTTCCAGTGGTGTTGGGCATTTCGGTCTTGCTGGAGGCGTTAGGATAGGATAGTTGTAGTTAGGCCAGGTAAGTTGGGGCACTAACTCTATTTTTGTCTTGTAGATAGATCGGCGGATAGGCGACTTTGCGTGTCGTCTTTGACTTTCTGATGTATAGCGGCGTCGTATGGGTTTTTGGATACGATGACGGTCTTATGTGTGGACTCTGATCATAACCATGTATTGAAAACCTTATTGTGTATGATATATCGTTTTATATATGTGGTGGATGCAGAGTGTTCAGCTGATCGTTTTGAGTAGCATAGTAACTATTTGCATAATTGAGCTGGTTCTGAAAGCAAATAGATTACTGTGTGAAATCAAATGATGAGCGGAACTGACGACCGTTCATCATGACCCGAACCCGGACTGACGACGCATCCGACCGATCATTAGATTGCGTGAATGTGTGTGTGGTGATTGCTTGTTTTCATTTTCCTGTTGATTTATTGATTGATTGATTTGTTGTGCGGTAGATTGCATAGTATTAGCGAGCGTGGTTTTTGGTAGATTGATCGTTTTTGGTCTTAGAGACCGTTGGGTTGCTAGTTGTTCGGAAATTTGAGTAGTGATTGATCGTTTTTTTCGGTTTTGTTAGAAAGGTAAAGTGTTGATTTTATTTTCATTTTATTTCAAGTTTTGAGCCGACTGAGAACGGTTGTGTTCAACCGTCAATTCACGAGGGAGCGGACTTATAGTGTATTGTTATTTAATCACGAGTAACCATCGGGTACGTGATTAAGTAACCATATTTCTATGGGAAAGTGATATCGGGGATAGATCGGGATGAAACTAATTGTTTCAGTGAGTTGTTGAGTTGAATGTAGGACGGAATGGCGACGCGATGTGAATCCGAGACCGAACCCGAAAGCGAGATGAAGTGTCAAGACACCGCGAGACAGTAGACCCGACCGTGAATGTATCAGCTTATCGAGTCACCGACAAAAGGAAGCCGAGAAGTATGATGAGTTAGCAAAAAGAGATTTGGGAAAGAAGAATCAGTGATGTTGTCAGAATCAATCAGACGGAAGCAGGTGATCAGATTTTTGAAGAGTGTCTCAGAAAGAAGGAAGAAAGTCGCAGTCAGAAGGATGTGGAGGTCGAAGCAAAGTGGGGAAGCCGAAGTGAGAATCAGAGTAAATAAAACCAACCGAGGGTTAAGTTCGAAGATCGAGACCGATGGAATCAGTTAAGGGTTAAGTGAAGCAAGGAGTTCAAGACGGAGAGCCAGAGCGGAATTGTTTTGAAGATCAGTTGTGTAGAAAGGAACGGGATAGAGGGATCGCAGTGATGGGTGTCAGCAGAATGCAGCAGTGATTAAGTATAGAAACGTCGGAATAAAGCGATGAAGCAACTTGCAGGGTTCAGAACCGATTTGAAGTCTGTTAGTGACGAAGAATTCGGGGACCGAATTCCTGTAAGTGGGGAAGAATGTGATACCCCGTGAGGGGCAAAATGGTAATTTTGCCAAAGTTCGAGACGAAAGCCGAGACGGGCCAAATATTCTTATCTTTCAACATTAAGAATGTTTATAAGACCAAGAGTTGGAAGAAACGGAGCGGGAACATGTTTTTCGGCTTGTCGGGAATGGAAACTGACAAACCCGAAGAAACTTCAAAAATCCATATCCGGAGTTACGTAAGTCCGAACGGAGTGATTCGAAATGCTAAATTCATCAAATATCATGGAGAAACAGTTTGTGGAGGTTTCGGGATTTATGGGAATCAGTTGGTATTTTCTAAAACAATATCCGCGAAACCGAAGAAACCGAAGCATCGGAAAGAAACGGGGCTGGTTTATTTCAGTTTAGGAAAGGGTTTTTGGTTACTCAGACACTCCTGGAGACATTTGTCACTCTGTGGATGCAGCCACCTCTCTCTCCTTGCATGCACATGCATGAGAAGGGTTCATGAACTTGGGAAAAATTGTTGGACAACTCTCATTTTGCTCCCAAAAATCTCTCTCTACCTCACACCCACGAGCTCTCTCTCCTCTCTCTCTATATTCATACCACTTGCCCAGAAAACCCAGAAAAATCTTTTGAATCTTCATAGAACTTCAAGAACATTCAAAGTGTTCTTGAGTGTTCATAAGACCTTCTTTTACCAAAAATCTCATAACTTCTTCAATATAAACCCAAATTAACTTCTGCAAAGTGCTATAGCTTCCTCTCTCGCTCCTCTACAATCTCCAGCCAGCCACCGTCTTCGACGTCATCGGATCTCGCCGGAATATGGCCGGAAAGCATCTGCGGATTAGGGTTTGATGGATCTCTCTCTCTTCCTTCACCAGATCTGAACGTTTTGAAGCCATGGATGGATAGATCTTCTCTTTGCGGTCAGTTTGATATGTAGATCGTCACCTGATTCGCCGGAAAAAGGGGTGAACCGGCCGGTCAACGCCGGACCACCGCCGGTCAAGGCCGGAGCCGGTCACCGGAGAAGCCTCGCCACCGTCATCTTCAAGCCGGTTCTTCAAGGAGTGGGATGGTCTGGTTTGGTTCAGGAGATGGGTTGGTTTAGGCTTGGTTTAGCCTTGGTCAACGGTTAGGTCAAACCGGTCAATGTTTGACCAAAACCGGTTTAACCTAACCGGTTCTAATTAGACCGGTTCAGTTGGTTCAGATGGTTCAGTGGTTCAACCGGGTTGGTTTGGCAAGTCAACCGGTCCTAGTCAATTCAACGGTCAACGCAGGTGGTCAACGTCGCCGGTCAACGCGGTCAGTCGGTCAACGCCGGAGATCAAGCCGGTCAACGCTTAGTCAACGGCCTTTATGAGATTTCAGGAGTGTTTGTAGTTCGGAGTTCGACATTCGGGAGTTCGGAGTTTGATATTTGGGAGTTCGGGGTTCGTGTCGGATATCTCGGGATTCACATTCGCATCGAGCCGTCATTCCGCGCCTATCTCACTGTGAGTCGGCTCACAGACCTTTAGTTACATATAGACCGGGAACCGTAAAACCGTAAATTTAGGATTACATACCCGATAATTAAAATGATTGGTTAGTATTAAATAATTGGACGTTAATGATAAACCGGTTAGGATCAGATAAGCATGTTAGGGTTTAAAGAATTAAAAGGTTAATCGATTGTGTGCCGCTAGGTTGTTAGTAACGATTGATTGATGCATTCATATAGATACTGTTTGAATAGGATCGTATATGCATATATATTGTATAAGAACGATAATTAATGAATCTATATACGGGAAGTAAGACGACATTAAAATATGGTTAAACCTAAACGAATATATAGAATATTATAACGGGTTTGGGGTTTAGGTTTAATAGCGGGAAAGGGTAATGAATTAAATTAATTAATAATGAGATGTCGGGGAGTTAGTAAGTTTACTAACTCTAAACCGACGGATCGAGGAGTTATTAAAATATATCTAGAACGGGTTAATTAAGGAAGTGGTGTGTGTTGTAAGCCGTCTACGGGTTAGCAATCCGCTAACCCAAGGTAGCGGACGAGAATGGATCAAAAGACTTAGAAACCTTAATAGGCATTCTTGTGTTGTGATTGATGTGATTGTTGTGATTGATTGTGATTGCGTGATTGATTGTTGTGATCATTGTGCTGTGTTGAGCTTTATGTTCAGGCTTGTTAGACTGCTCGGTGTTGGGCCGAGCAGTCATTGTGGACACTTACTCTGGTCACGGGACCGGGTAAGTTAATTGGTGTTGACTAGGTATCTTACCTAGTCAGAGCGGTGGTGTGGTAGTGTAGTGGCTTGCAGAATGGTTGGGAACTGTTATTATTATTATTGTTGTTGATTGCGTGATCTGTGCTAAAGTCCCAGCGAGTCTGCGTGTTTACGTTTCTGCACTAGGACTCTAGGGCGCGTTAGATTCCGCAAGACTAGGTTTTGATTACGTTCCGGTACTTCCAACCCGATTGGATCCTCGGGTTTTACCTAACCGGATCATGGTGATTCTGGTTATGGTGTTAACCTATCGGGTGACGCCGGTAGGTGTGTGATTCGGAGAATACGGGGTCATGTCCTAGGGCCGAATCACATGGAATCTCTGGCTATCTAGGGGTAGTCCGAGTCACCGCGTATCGATGGACGGAGAATGGTGTCCTATTCGTGGGACCTTGTGTACACGTTTAGGAGTCGTGGGTTAGTTACCATATAGGTGACATTGTAAACCCGTGGAAGTTACTGAGTTCGTAAGGCCCATTGTTGTTTGTTTTTTCCTTCGTTGCGCGATAGATAGATCGAGTCCAATCGAGGACATGTGCCGCAGTGCCTTCGATTTCCCTTAATTCTCTTTATCTTTGGCATTGATTGTGTGTGTTTGGGTTTATCACGACATGGTAGTGCGTGACCTACCATTTATTCCTGCTGATTGTTATTTTGGGTTTTGAGGCGGGAATTTATAGACTTAGATAGATTAGAAGCCGTTAGTGGGGAGCCGATTCACTGGGTGATCTTAGATCGCTCATTAGACTCTTTTTGTGTTTTTCAGGTTTAGCAGCGACGGACGCGGGAGGTTCTCGGTGTGGTTTCGGGCTGCTTGTGACGGGATTTGATTCGTGATTTTTGGGTGTTTTCTCGGTTCGGCGTTATTGTTATTTCGTGTGTTGATTTCTTTGTATATTTGACTTGACGATTGTTTGCGAAATTCTATTAAACGTTGTACTCAACGTTGATTACTCAGAAATGAAATTGTTTCCCTGATATGAGGTTTTAGTCCGAACCGACACAACTCATCGAAGTAGTGCAAGTGGTACCGCTTGTGCTATGGATATGAGGATAGTGGAGTCGAGGATAGATTGGTGTGAGCCTTTGCCTCAAACTGAACTATCTTTGGCTTCGTCCTATGGCGAACTTTTCCCATTCGACTTGCTCAGGTTCGATCGGTCATGTTCTTGTTTGATTGTTGACCGGTCAGCTCGACGGTCAGCATAGAATGGGAAAGGGGCGTTACAGAGAGAGAGAGAGAGAGAGAGAGAGAGAGAGAGAGAGAGAGAGAGAGAGAGAGAGAGAGAGAGAGAGAGAGAGAGAGAGAGAGAGAGAGAGAGAGAGAGAGAGAGAGAGAGAGAGAGAGAGAGAGAGTCATGTTTTGGAATATGTGTGGCTTTTGAGTCTTTGACTCAATGTGAAAAAAAAGACAGACAAAATTTCCCCAAAAAACTTTAATTTTGGTGGCAAAGTGAATTTTTCACTAAGTATTTGGCGGACTAAGTGTTACATTGTCTTCCCGGTTAATAAAAATCCGTAAATTTTTACTTAGCTTTAATTGAATGCTATAAGAGAGTTGGTATCTCAGCTTGCTACTTTTAATAGCAGTTTGTGAATTCGTGATATCTTGATCTGCTATCAATACTCATATTTCTTGTAGTGCTATCTTGAACGAAATCTCACCCTCTACACATATCTCTACTCCATTTGTGTCGAAAACAAGGTATGAGCTCTTAATCTCAACTTTTCAGATTTGGTTCCAAAGGTAAAAGTTCGATTTTGGCTCTCATTTCTTAATTCTGTGATGAAATAGCACTGATTTAGGTTGTTTGGTAGTAGAATGGTGATGTCTAGGTAGTTTTCATGATTTATTTTGCAAGTTTCTGAAAATTTTGGTTTTGGGATTGAACTTGTGAATTGGTGCGAAAATGACAGAAATAAATCATGAATGAACCGCTACTACTGCTCTGTTTGTTTCTGGTTTCGCCGCTGATTATTCGGTTGTTGAGGATTTGATGAGTTGTTTCTGATTTTTCAACTAATATCAGCTTTTGTTCTGATTTTTGTTCACAGATGCCTCGTAAGAAGAAGAGTCGGACAGACGGGGCGAGTTCGTCTGGATCAACACCAGCAGAGCCACCTCCTCCTATGACTCCTCAGTCTCCTCCGGGTTCTCCACACTTACTTGTAGAGTTCCCGACACATCCATGGCCCAGAGGAGAAAAGGAGAAGATACTTACAGAGAAGGAGTGGGGTATTCCAGCCAGACAGGTTGTGATCAGTAATGATTGTATGCACAAAGAGGTGTTGGACACCTGGGATGAGTATGACATCTTGTTATACAATGGGTGGTGCGATGTTGAGATTGAGCCTACAAAGTTGGTAAGCCCTGATTTTCTGAGGATGATTGGTATGCGATACCAGGTTGTGCTGTGTTTGAGGATGATGGGTTTGGGTACCATGCCTTACATCCGGTATGCTTTGTATCCGGAGTTGGTACGTCAATTTATGGCTATAGTGCGAGTCACGTACAGGGACTGGAACGCCAAGAATGCGCAAGAAGGTCATTTGTGCTTCATGGTACATGGCAGGAGATACAGACTGCCAATGTGAGACCTCTGTGCTATCTATGGGTTCAAGAAAGGTTACACACGAGCTACGCTTCCAGAGGACTTTCCCGATCTTGAGACGTTTTGGGTAAACTTCGGTTCTACACCCTATTTCGCCAAGGATACGAAGATGAAGGATTTACGACATCTGGTCTTGTCCTAGCTACTACTCTCTTATGCAAGATGGAGCCAAACAAGATGAGGATGCAGGAGCTGGTACTACTTCATCCATCAGTGGGACATCTGTGTTCCCATGAGTATGAGCACGAGGGTCCCTTCGAGAGGACCAACCTGGGTGCGGTGTTTGCAGAGCATTTAGTCACGCTACAGGCGAAGCCATTCAGAGGTTCTGGGAAGATCAAGACAGAGTCAGTGGGCAGTCTTTTGACACCTATTTTCCAGCATTTCAGGATTCCATTACATGAGTATAGATGCGAGCAGTCTTTCGCTGAGATCGATGAGTCACATTTGTTGAGCGCAGGTTGGCTGAAGCCAGATTTGGTTTGGTGCTACAGATATGGCATGATGGAGCTCACAGTTGACATACGACATGCACCTCTATCGATAGACACGCAGGATGATTTGCGTTTCAGACCTGATCCGAGAGTTGAGAGGCGGTTACCTGCTGCTCGTTCCCGCAGAGGAGCTTTTTCCCATGCTTCTCCTACTCCTGCTGAGAACGAGCCTGTTCCTGACCCTGCTGGAGGTCCACACCCACATCCGCATTGGGTTCTTCCACTGGATGCCCCTCCACCACTTCCTGATTATGATGCGGATCCACACATGAAGTTCCTGACAGACACAGTTCGATCATTTTGGGGTGGCATTGCTAGAGATTTCAGCTGCAGCTGCGCTTGTCCTTCTCACGGTCGCAGACGTCAGATATCACCTACACCACCAGGGGGACACGACGATGATTCTGATTCTTAGTTCCTCCGTGATCCTAGCATTTTCATGAGTTTGCTTTTCTTTTCCTTTTCACTTTTCTTTAGTCAGCTTTAATTTTGTTTGAGTCGGTTTGTCATGTTTCTTTTGGGTTGAACTTTGTGGAACTCTTTTATATCTATCTTGCTGCTTTTGACTTGTTTCTGAGTGATCTGACTGTGCTGACATTGAGGAAATTGTGTGACTAAACACAACTAATTCGGATCCTGTTCAAGTATGTGGCGTTGGTACTGAAAAAACGTGCAGTATGTCGACCGATTCAGTCTTTGTGTCGGTCGGCATGAAAGGAATATTGTGGCGATCGATCTGGTACACGCCAAACCATGGGTCGACCTAAGCTTCGAATTGATCGATTCAAGCTTTGTGTCGTTCGACACCATTCGCGACAGGAGGTAAGAACACTGTTTTCCTAAATTCTAACAAATTTTGACCCAACTTCACTTACTCTATACTCGGTAACAGTGGGGACAGTGTTATTCAAGTGTGTGGGAGGTGGCTACTAACATTGTGTTCTCTTTTCTTAGTGTCAGTCCTTATTTTCAGTTGTTTTCAAAATTGTTTTATTGAGTCAAAATGTGTATGAAACTATGATTTTTCGAGGAAATTTTTCGCTGGAACAGGAACTAAGTAACCATTGGACAGACTTGCAGTAATTCTATGACTATTAGAAAACACCACACAGATCAACTTACCAAGGACACCCATATCTAACCAGGTATTCAGAGGATCCACCATTAGTCTCACTTCTAATCTTGACATTAATTTCTCACTTAGGGGCTTGGTAATCTTTGGGTCGGATTCCTCTGATGTGTTTGGCACAGCCTCTGATCTTGTCTAAAGTATGGTTTCTGATTTTCCCCTCCCTTGAAAGTAAAAAAAAAAAAAAAAAGATAAAAACCGAGGATAAACTAGTAGCTTCGAAGTGGTCACGGGAGTGGTAGAGACCCCTATTACTTCCTATGTATCCATGGAAATATCCAAAGTTAAACCCCAATAAAAAGGGAAGAGCACTGATAGAAAAAATAAAATAATACCCAGTGGGGAAAAATCAGTTGCTAAGGGAGAAAGGGAAAAGAAAGAAACCAGAAACCGACAGTTTGGTGGTCAAACACTGAATGGGTTAAGTCCATGTGTCCTTTGATTCGATACTCCCTCTGTGATACCACACTTAATTATATACAGAGGCTAGTGTGGTGAACTTGAATGTCCTAATCTGATTGTGGAGTTTACTTGGGACAGTTGCTAAGTGTGGGAGAAGTATATTGTGGTCTTGACATCTGCAAGAAAGTTTTCAGTGGCTTACTAAGTGAATGTGAATGCGAAATTTCCTAGGACAAATTGAGTTTATGTGTTTTCAAACCTCTTTCTTGTACTTTAGTTCTTTACTTGCTTGAGGGAAAGCAAGAGCTAATTGTGGGGGAGTTGATATATCATGGTTTTTAGGTGTTTTGAGCCATGATATATGTACATAATCGAGTCTTCTATAGAGTCTTTCGAGTCCTTTCAAGTACTTTACAAGTTTTATCAGGTTTGGAGCTTACTTGGACATTATGGCGCATTCTGGAGCTTTATAGAGCATCCATGCGATTGCAGAAGAGTTGATATGATCATCTGACTTTGGTGTCGATCGACACCACTTAGGTGTCGGTCGACACGGTTCGCGAGCAGAAAGATTTGGCCGATTAATGAAGACTTTGCAGAATCTGCAAATTAGCCCAGAAGTTTCTCATAATTACAAAGTGACCCAAATCGTGTTTTAGCTTTTAATTAGGTTTTTCAGCTATTTTTAGGCTAAGTTTTATTCTAAGCTTTCTTTTTTCAGAGATTAGGAGATTTGGGGGCTGGTTTTGTTCTCGAGAGAGACTTGATTTCGAACCCCTGTTCTTACTCTTTTGATTTATTTATGATATCTATTTTGACTATGTTTTCTGTTATTATTGCTATGTCTGAGTAGATCTCTTGTTAGGTTAGGGAATTCTCATTAGGGATTTGAAAGAATGCTAGATTAACTGATTAATTTGGATTCATCATCTAGTTCTTTATCTAAGTCGTTCGTAACGCTTAATCTGAACTGGCCATTTAGATTATTGATATTAAGTTGATTTCCACAACAAGAGTTGGTTGATTAGCTAGAAAGAATTTAGGTGAGCAACTTATCTATTCGCAAAGAGATTTGGTTTAGAGAAGTTGTGAACAAACGAACTTGGAATTAATGCATGTTTAGTTTTCTAGGATTCGCAACGAGAGTTGGCTTGCTAGGTTGATAGACATAGATAATTATCGCAGCGAGAGCTGGTTAGTTTTACTTCTGTGATTCTAGTTCAAGAACACCAATAGGTTGAATCCTGACTGTTTGTTATCTAATATCCTGATTTTGTGAGAACTTCCTGAAACCTGACGCCTTCATTAATTGCTTATATTCACCTCACTTTATTCGTTTACTTGTTGTCTTGTTTACTGCTTTACAATCTGCTTCGCTTAGCTTAATTCGATTACTCATAATCTATCGTGTGAGCCGTGAGTCCTTGTGGATTTGATACCCTAAGTACTACATTGCATAACTGTGCTCTTGCAGTAGAATAGGATTAAAACTCTGAGCCTATCACCCATACAGCAACCAATGATCATGTTTAGTTTCAAGGCCATATCTAATCTCAGTAATCTCCAAAGTCCGCTAATTTGTTTGTTCCCAATGCCCAGCAACTTCATACATCTCTGCCATATGAAGGTTCAGACTCAATCATAGTAGGTAACGGCGAGTTTCTCCCTATCACACATATTGGGTATATATATTGCCATCTCTCAGGTACTTTACCACCGCATGATGTCTTAGTCTGTCATCAAATTACTAAGTCATTATTATCAGTGTCAAAGCTTACCGACGATGATCCTTGTAAATTCACTTTTGATCGTGCCAGTGTGTATGTTAAGGATAAGTAAACCAAACAACTCCTCAGCCAGGGAGTCAAAAATAATGGCCTCTATCAATTGGAGAATCCTTATTTTTGGCCTACTACTGATCATAGCAACAGTCAGCTTCAGACCTAGTTTGGCATAGGAAGTTAGAAAATCCACACTGTCAAGTTCTGCAGCAGCTTTCATCAATAAACATAATAGCTATGAATAAAACTAGTCAATCACTATATGCGAGTCATGTCGTCTACGAAATTCAAGCAAGCTTCCTTTTATGTATCTTTGTTTAAAGCAAGTAAACCTCTTAAGAGGATACATTGTTATGTATGGTGCCCTGCTCTTGTTAAGTCAGTTCAGGGATTCAGATTCTACATTGTATATGCTGATAATTTCTCAAGATACAGTTGGTTATTTCTTTTGAAAATGAAGTCCGATGTCTTTGAAAAGTTTAAACAGTTTCAAAAACAAATATAAAATAACTTAAACAGAGAATTGGGATTCTATGGAGTGACGGAAGATGTGAATTTGTAAACAATCAATTTCAAGCTCATCTTGCATCTTATGGGATCAGACACTACATCTCTTGTCCCCATACGCCAGAGCAAAATAGTTTGGTAGAAAAAAAACATCGTCACATCACAAAACTATGCCTCTACACGCTATTTCAAGGTCATCTTCCTTCCTCTCTATGGTTTGATGCTTTCTTGACTGCAAAATTTATATCCAACTTGTTGCCCACATTAGTACATGACCAGATGTTAATCCTTTTTGAAGTCTTGAATGGAAAAGCTCTTGAGTATACATCTTGAGAGTGTTTGGATGCTTTTGTTATCCCTATCTCAAGCCATATTGTCAGCATAAATTCGATCCAAAATCCCTTCGGTGTGTGTTCTTAGGATACTCTGAACAATATAAAGGTTACAGATGCTTGCATACACTGTTTGCCAGAGTATACCTCAGTTGCCATGTGTTATTTGAAGAAGGAAGCTTCCCTTCTACCAACACATAGAAAAGGTTTCTTTCAGCTGCTTCCACCAAACTACTTCAACATTGGTATGCTGAATCTGGCCAAGAAGATACGTCTCTAGAACCTGATATTACTGCAGAGGAGGAAATCAACAGACTTCAAAGAGCTGTGGTAACATAGATACAAGATCAGAGTAATATAGTAATACAGAAGCCTACTCATGGAGCATATGCTAGTCAGACAGAAGAAGTCTTTACACCACCAGTTTCTCATGTGATTTAAGAGCTTATTCTTGAGCCTACTCATCATCAAAAACAAAAACATAGCGCAGACAAAGACCATAGAATGGTGACTAGAAGGAAATATGGTATTGTGAAACCTATTCCAAAGTATGCTCTAAATGTAATTAAGGATATTCCTGCAGAACCTACAAGTGTTTCAGAAGCATTAAGACATTCTGAATTGGAAGCAACAATGGAAGAAGAGATGGAAAACTGTTATGAAACTTCTACTTGGATTCTAGTTCCGAAGCATAAGAATGTTAAGCCACTCGGCTGCTGGTGGAACTTCAAAACAAAACTCAGTGCAGATGACACTCTAGACAAGTTGATAGCTAGACTTGTAGCAAAAGACTATGATCAAAAGGAAAGAGTGGATTTCCTGGAAACCTATAGTCTTATAGTAAGAATAGCCACAGTTAGAATTGTGCTCCAAATTGTTGTAACAGAGAAATGGGAGCTTAAACAATTAGACATGATGACATTATCCATGACATTCATGTTCTAAGCTCTTCCTTTGTCTCTATCTCTTTTCATTTTGTCTCTCGTTCTTGTAATGTGGAAGCGGACTCTCTAGCTAAGGTTGCGCTTCGTAACTTCAATTGTATTAACCTTCTCTTGAAGGTCTGAACTCTTTTCTTAATCAAAGTTTGGTTCGCACAAAAAACAAAAAATTAGACAAGATGAATGCTTTTTTACACGGCGAGTTAATGGAAACTGTATACATGAACCAGCCTCATGGTTTTAAAGATAAAGGAAAGTTTGATCTGTATGCAAACTACATAAGGCCATATACGGATTAAAACAATCACCAAGAGCATGGTTTGACAAATTTAGCTCTCACCTCATTCAGTTTGGCTTCATCTGCAGTTCTAGATATCCTTCCTTGTTTATTTACAGCAAAGGTGATAAATTGATGCTACTGATTTTGTATGTAGATGATATGATCTTGACAGAAGTGATCAAGGGTTACTTAAGGAGCTTCTGACCAGGGGCGGACGCACTTGGACGTGTACGGTGGCACAGGCCCCCGTCTAATTTTATGTTTTCCTTTAGTAATTAGCATAAACTATGTGTTATGCCCCCAATTCAAATATTAGATAAAATGGAAAAAAAATCGTGTGCCCCCATCTAAATAACTGGCTAGATCCGCCCCTGCTTCTGACCTCCTTGATAGAGAAGTTCAAAATGAAATATATGGGAGCAGTGCGATATTTTCTTGGCGTTCAAGCTCATCAAACTCCATATGGCATGTTCCTGAATCAGGAGAAGTATGCTTTGGATCTCTTACAAGCTTTTTGTATGTTGGAGTGGGCGCCTATGCCTACACCCTTACCTCTTCAATTGGACAGAGTACCAAATCAAGACTTTATCAGATCCTACCTACTTAATAATCTTGGCAGGTAAGCTGTAATATCTTACTTTTACCGGACCTGATCTTCAATATGCTATGAATTTAGTGTGCCAAGAGATGCATATTCCTACTCAGTCAAATTTCCAACTTCTCAAAAGGATTCTAAGGTCTCTAAAAGGGACAGTCAATCTGTTACTAAACCTTTCAACTGATATAGACTCAACATTAAGAGTGTATTGTGGCAGCGATTAAGAAGGGTGTAGAGACACTAGAAGATTTACAGGTGGTTTATGCACTTACCTTGGAAAATATCATTTCGCGGTTTTCAAAAATGCGGCCTATAGTGTCCAGATATTGAATTGAAGCTGAATAGAGGTATCATGGATTGGAGGTCTGCTTAAAGACTTGGGCCGACAGCAAAGTAGAACAGCAGAAATATAATGTGACAATCTGTATGAAATTCACCTCACGGCTAATCCGGTTCTTCATAAGATAAGTAAGCATTTTGAAAATCACTCTCACTATGCTCTTGAAAAGGTATATGCAGGTTCAGTGATAGTAAAGCATGTCCCAGCTCATCAACAAATAGCAGACATTTTCACAAAGTCGCTTCCTCAACAACACTACTATGACTTGCGTTTTAAACTCGGTGTGGAAGAGCCTCCCACCTCGAGTTTACAGGGGAATGTTATCAGAATCAGCTCATCAGTTGGCCGGCAGCAAAATGATGAAGAAACAAAGGCCCACTGCTGACCAACCCAGTCGATGAACAAGCCCATATAACAATCTAACCATCCAACGGCTCTGTTGACCAGAAACAGAACATTGAAATTGAAAAGTGGCAGTACGGGTGTAGGTTATTCTGCAATCCCGTCCAGGAACAACTGTAACGGTACGTAACGTCCTCTAGATTACGGTGGATTGCGTAATGTCTCCTCATGTCACAATCATTGACATGACGTAATCCACCCCATGTCACTCCCAATGGTAACGGTACCTAACGTCCTCTCTCTCAATAACAGATTCGCGAGCCTATGTATGGAGAATAACAATAAGTCTTTTTCTTTTTTTTCTGATTATAGAGTCGAATAGAGTGACATTTGGCTGGTGGTTCGTTACTCGAGGTTGCGGAGCTGCCAATGGGATATGCGATAGGTTATAATATATTTGGTGATATGGTATCAAATATGGAGGAGGACCAGCTAGAGGTAAAAACAAACTCACGAAGAACCTTGAATTTGAATTGAGATTAACCTTTTATTTCATCTTCATCACATCTTGTGCTTTCAGAGGCAGAGGAAGATTGAACATTTGAAGTCAAGGGAAAGGCGTTTGTTTAATCTCGCGAAATTTCTTTCAAAGATGTCTAATCCGGATTTGTATCCGGTCATTGTGGTCTCTGTCTAAATCTAAAACTTTAGACATTATTGATATTACTCTACTTTATTTTCCTTCTCACCTTTCACTTAGCCTACCAAAGTATAAATTATTTATGTTTTTGAGTTGATATGGAGAGTAATTTTGAACAATTTGATAAATCTCGCTTTTTCATACCATTTTGTTTTACATGTACTATATGTCCTTGTTGTTGCTTGTTATTGGTAACATAAGTAAGCTCTTCACAGGAATATCATGACAACATTGGAGATCTTGAAGGAGCAGAGGAGAAGGAACGAGGACAGGCAAGAATTCAGTTGTTCATATCTGCAATATGAGTTAGAGAAGGAAAGAAGACGGAAAAAATCCCAAGTGGCTTCGTATCAGAGACCTGGTTACAATATGTATTGGGACTAGAGAGACCTGGTTTAAGTCAGAGGGTTTAAACTCAAGAGCAAATAGTCAATTGTTGGTCAGAACCTACCTGACTGTTTTAGTGTATTTGAGACCTTTCAATCCAACAATTTTCTTTTAACTTACAATCATTCAACCAGGCAGCTTTCTTTCATATTTGGGGTTGGATACGAAGGATACTGCCCGTGTGAGTCTTGACTAAATATATATATTAATAGTTACTTAGGTGTACAACAGTGGACGTGCCGGAGTGGTTATCGGGCATGACTAGAAATCATGTGGGCTTTGCCCGCGCAGGTTCGAATCCTGCCGTTCACGTTTTTGCATCCATTATATATTTCCCAATCTGGTTTCGAAGGTAATGGCTTTGCTTGGAACCCAAGTTTCTTTTGTCTCTGCTTCTGGAGGCCAATAATTAATGCATTTGTATCTTGATCGAATTGGTTTGTTTCTTAAGTGCTGCTTAAGACCATTGGTTTTTCTATGTTTGCTTTTGCTTTATAATTTTTTTCGTGTGCTGAGACCTCTTGTCCAAATCACTCTTGGTTAGTGAGTTAAGCTTAGACAGTAGACCTGTTGTCCAAGTTTCACATTTTCACTCATTGACAGGGAAGTTCAGACTACGATTTTCGCAAGGAATCATAGGAAAAAAATAATATGGAAACCTTCTTCTTCTTTTTTATCAACTCAGAAACCTTCTTATCTGTTGGATGTCTTTGACTACTAGGAACTAGTCTTTTCTTCTTTCGGGAGCCTTGTTTTTTAGCTTTTTTGCCAAATTTTAAATGTTTAGGATCTATCTTTGTAAATCCAGCTCTTCATCCAATATGAAATTTACAGTTTAGCAACTTAAAAAAGATTTGAATGAATTTGTTAAAATAAAAGTACAAAATATTGCAATACATAGGTTATGTCGAATAACATTTGGGAAATTGCTTTAAACCATTATTTAATTTTAAATGTAACTATAGAGCTCTTATTGAATATTAAGCAACGCATACAAGTATGAACATTTCATTTCCTATCTTTATGACCAAATAAAAACCAAAATCTAATCATACTAACAATGAAAATTTTGCTAATTTGCAAGAAGTCTACGAAATTGAATTTTAACAAAAACCTACCTTTAGTTATATTTTAAATTTTAATTATAAATATTAAAAAAATGATCAAAACTTATTTTTATATAAATAAAACATAGATAATAATCATTTATATATAATTTTTTTTTATAAATGAGTTATTTTAAACCAACGAAAGTAAATTACATTATAAACCAGATATTAGGGTTCTTCTTTTAGACTTATGTACAATGCTAGATACTCCAACGGAAGTTTACATTAAAAGTGTTGATTCCAAATTAGACATACATGAACATATGCGGAAACTGTAATTATTAAAAGACAAGAATTAAAATAATTAAAGTACAAATATGCATTAGAAATATGCATGAAACTGAGACAACTTTTTAGGGGGTGTATTGAACTAAACATTTGGAATGATTTGAGTTTAATTAAGATTTTCGATGATTTTGATGGTTTTTTGGTGATTTTAAGACAGTTGTTGTGAATTTATATTAAAATACTCTACAATACCACCTAAACCATGGGATTTAGATCTTTTTATTTTTAACTAAGAAAATCATTTAAAATCTTTTAAAATCCCCTGCAGTTGTTAAAATCTCAATAATTAAAACATTTTCAATAACAGTGGATTCAATATAATTTTAACAAATTGTTGTTTGAATAACATAGGATTTTAAGTGATTTTGAGTGATTTTACATAAATCTCATATTCAATAACACTGGATTTGAGAAGACATTTTAAAATCCTTAGTTAAATAACAGTGAATTTTAAGAAAACCTCCAAATCACTCCAAATGTTTAGTTCAATACACCCCTTTATGGTAAAAAGACTTCAAGTGAAATCTTAAACGAAATTTTTACTATATCGAATTGTTTGTCCTTTAACCAGATATTATTTAGTTAAAAGACTTTAAAGAGAGACCTCATTTGTAGATTCATCTGCATTTCAAATTTTATATATATACTAGATTTTGACCCGCGTTTTCTGAACGCGGGTATATTTTTCTTTACAATTTTAAAAAATTATTGATAGAAATAGGCGTAACCCCAAATAGGAAAAAAAAATTATTGATAGAAATAGGCGTAACCCCAAAATTTGTATACTCTAAATTCAAATTACTAAATGGGATCAAAAATTAAATGGGATCAAAAATTCTCCTAATCTCTCTATTATCATTGAGATTAAATCTAAACTTCAACAGGAATATAGATTAAGGAGGAATTTTGGAGAACCAAAAGCAAAGTCTTAGCTATACACGCAGGAGATAGAAATACGAAATATTTTCATGCTAAGACTAAACAAAATAGAAATTTTAATCGCAATACTTCTTTGCAGGACGACTCAGGCTCTCTTAGAACAACAGATAAAGATATTCAGAATGTTGTTACATCATACTTCAGTAACCTATTTTCTTTTGAATGCAGTATCTCCCCTGAATCATTCCTTCAACATGTCGAACCACGAATCTCGCAAGAAACTAATGCCAAACTCACTGCTCCAGTTACTGAAGATAAAATCTACCAATCGCTAACACAAATGAATGTGGATAAGACGCCCGGCCCATATGGTTTCAACGCAAGCTTCTACACATATTATTGGGAGACCATCAAGAAAGGTGTGATTGATTTCATACAACTCTTCTTTCAATCAGATTTTCTTGATCCAAATATCAATCATACCTATATATGTCTCATCCCAAAAATAGAATCTCCAACACAAGTTAAAGACTTTCGGCCAATTAGTCTATGTAATATAGCTTATAAGCTTATCTCCAAAATCATGGCTGAAAGACTTAAGCCTTGCCTTGCAGAAATTATTTCTTCTTACCAAACATCATTCATTCCGGGTCGATTGATTACTGACAATGTTTTAATCACCCATAAGCTATTGCATTCTCTCCGTATCAAGAAAATAGCCAAGCCCTACATGGCTTTAAAGCTTGACTGCTAAAGCCTTTGATAAAATAGAATGGAATTATTTGGAAATTATACTAAGGAAACTTGGTTTTGCAGTCCAGTGGTGTAGATGGGTTATGAAGTGTGTCTCCTCTGTATCTTATTCAATCCTCATTAATGGCTCACCAACTTCGAAGATTTATCCACAAAGAGGTATACGTCAAGGTGGCCCCCTTTCACCTTATTTATACCTTCTTTGTACTGAAGGACTATATGCTGCCCTTACACACGCAACACAATCCCATATAATACATGGATTTAAGGCTAGTAGATATGGTCCTTCTATTTCTAATATGCTATTTGCTGACGACTCTTTACTTTTCTGTCAAGCTACGGTAGAGGAATGTCAAAATCTTCTCCAGATTCTCCATGACTATGCCAAGACCTCGGGACAACATGTGAACTTTCAAAAATCAGCTATTATTTTGGTAAGAATATTCCACAATCTACTCAACAAAGCATCCTACGACTTACAAATATAGCTAAAGTTGGTGGTTTTGGTCGATACTTGGGATTACCTGAAACCATTGGTAGAAATAAAATGAATGTCTTCTCTTACATAGCCCAACGTATTTAGGGAAGAATAGATAATTGGTATTCACACCTCTTATCACCTGCTGGGATGGAAGTGTTAATCAAATCTATAACTACTGCTCTTCCCACATACGGTATGTCATGTTTCATGCTACCTAAGCATCTGCTTTCTAAAATTACAGGGATCATTCGACGCTTTTGGTGGTCAGCAGAGAAGAACAAGCATAAAAACCCTTGGTGCTCATGGAAGAAAATTATTCAATTAAAGCAATATGGAGGATTAGGCTTCCGAGATCTTCAAAAGTTCAATTTGGCACTTGTAGCAAAGCAGAGTTGGAGACTACTACAATCTCCAAACTCTCTTTTTGCACAAGTATTTAAAGCCAAATATTATCGTCAATCCACTATCTTGGAAGCTCGTCTAGGAAATCGCCCTAGTCATGCATGGATAAGCATCTTTCAAGGTATATCTCTGATAACACAAGGCTTAAAATGAAGAATAGGAGATGGTCAAACTATAAAAATCTTCACAGACTCTTGGTTAGATGATCCCCCGAGGCCTGCTCATCCTGCTAACCCTACTTTATCTTGCCATCTGACAGTCTCAGAGCTTATGGATCCTCATACTCGCACCTGGTGTCAATCAAAGTTAGCAAATCTCATCCACCAGGAGGATATCCCATTGATTAACAAAATCAGGCCTCGTCTCTCTGCAACACCAGATGTACCAACTTGGATATACACCAAGGATGGGGAGTATTCTGCAAAATCAGGTTATCACCAATTGACAAAACCTCCCCCATCCATCCCTCCTCATATTTCACAAAAAAACATCTAAAGCCCTTTGGAAATTATCAGCACTTCCGCAAATCAAACACTTTTGGTGGCGAGCTCTTCATCATTCCCTGCATGTAGCTGAAGATTTTATCAAAAGACATACCCGAGTCCCATGATTGTCATTTATGTGGAGAGGAAGTAGAAACTATATCGCATCTCATATACAAATGTCGCATCTCCAGAGAAGTATGGGAGCTATCAGGAGTAATTCCTCAAACAGGTCAGTTACTACATATCAACTCTATTACAAATTTCTTCCAACTTCTCGTTACTAATAGGAATAATGAACATTCTTAAGGGAATAAATTTTTGTTCCCTTTTGTTGGCTGGAGATTATGGAAAGCTCGAAATGACCTAATATTTAACAATAAACAGCGGCATATTACAGACATAGTTCATCAAGACTTTATGGACTTTGAACTTTGGATGCAAGCCCTAAATGCTCTTACTCTTAAATTCTCTAATCCTTCTCGCTCAAAGTCTTCCATTCCAATTACATTTAAGGAAGCTATAAATTTATCGTCGCTCTATCCAAACTCCTATGTGTGTTTTGTAGATGCTTCATGGATCAATGACACCACAAAGGCAAGATTTGGATGGATTCTCTACGATCATAATGGTAAGCCCCTTATACAAGGATCAAGTTCAATAGATGGAACAACTTCATCTCTTGAAGCAGAAGCAATTTCATTAAAAGAAGCTATCTTACAAATAAATAAGCTCAATTTTGATCAAGTTATATTTTGTGGTGATTCAGCCTTACTCTACCAGGACCTAATGAATCGTCACAGACTACACCGTTCACCACCCAGAAATGTGTCTATCCAAAGTCATATGGATGATATTTATGACCTTTTAAAAAATACTTACATTTTCCACCTAATCAAACGTGCAGCAAATCGCAGCAGGTCAATTGGCCAAGAAAGCAAGATCATGTAATAGACATTATGTTTTTTCATGGATGTGTTAAGGTTCATTTTGTTTGTAATAATGTATTTCGAACACTTTGTATCTTTTCTAATATTAGTATAATCGTTTGACGACAAAAAAAAAATAGGATCAAAAAATATTAAATCGGTGATAATCAATACTATTAAAATAAATGAGCAAAAATTCTAAAATTTGTAGAATTTAGGTCAAGTTTAAATTCAAATTGCTGATTTAACCTAATCACAAAAATTATTCATTCAACTATCAATACTATTAAAACAGGAAGGTTTGCCATGGTACATAAATGTTGTTTCCGGAATTTGCCCTTGATATTATTAGGATTTGTAACCTTCATTAAGGGTAAAACTGTAAAACAATGTATATTAATGATTTAATTAAATTTCATTAAAAGTAATTAGGGAATATAACATTATCTCTACAATCCATGTTTCCAAACAAGACAATTATTAAACATGTAGCCAAACAACCAAATTCTAATGGATCCCACTTTCCTAATTAATTAAAATCAAAACAAATTAATTGATAAATATAATTAATAATTTATACATCAACTATTATATATAAATTAAGATTCTCTAATTTATGATTTAATTCAAAATATATTTATAATATATTTTAATATCTTTTTTCAAATATATATATATATACATATTACGATTGATGTTTTTACGATTGTACTTTTTAGCAAGTTTTCCATCAAACTGAAAAATATTTAATTAATTAAACGGGTTGAAAAATTAATTAGCCAATCTCAATTATAAATTTTCTATAAAAAAATTCGCATATAGTAAATAATTTCAGTTGATATATTTTAAACTTAATAAAAATAATAAAATGATTTCATACTTATATTATTCAAATATTTGAAGCGTCAAATTATGCTTTATGTTTGAATGAAGTTTTTAACGGATAGTTCCATCAAATTTGCAAATTATATATACGACTACAACATGTATTTTATAAAATAATATTTTAGATAAATATAATAACAATTAAACATATACCACATAACTTTTACAATAGTTGTTTTCACATATATATATATATATATATATATATATATATATATATATATATATATATTTTTTTTTTTCCAAACTATGATCTTACGATACAACACATATTAAAATATATAATGCGAAATCGTTATTTTAATCTCTTAATCCTTACGATATAAATCCTCCAAATAACACATAATTAATTTTAAAAAAAAACTAAATTGCTAACTCACTGTTTATAATGTTGGTTAAACAATTATAATCAAAATTAGATTACATAATTAAAAATCTAAATTACTAAACAAAATGAATAAAAAGTAAAATTTGTAAAGAAAATTAAACCCGCACTTAAAAAGTGCGGGTCAAAATCTAGTATCAATTAATTCACATGCCCCATTCGTAGATATGATTTTGTTATGTGATTCTTCTCTGAAGACGGAATCTGATTTGGTAATTTGTTAGGGCTATTTTGAGTGCGAGATGGCGATGGTCTGAAGATCTAAAATCATATTTGTTAGTCACTTAGTATTTTTGAGTTGACTCGCACAATCTTAGCAGGATGATATATGAGCTAGTTAAATAAATATAAGGTATTCTTAGCCTAGCTTATTTCCCTCATTGTTCAATGCAAAAGCTAAACGGGGGAAAAAACTGAATCAAGCCCTTCTTCAGTGGCGAGACGGCTATGGGACGATTGATAGTTTCCTTGAAGATGGAACGGGGTTTCTGCTCTCTATCCCCAACCCATGTTTTTTATCCCCGTCGTCTTCTCGATTTTTTTTTCTTTACTGAATCTCTTCATTTCCGGAGAATGTACGGAATCGCCGCATCTTTGGCAGATGTTTTCTGCTTATTGTTAATCATCACTACTCATTGTGTAAATATTATGTTAGATTGATATACATATATTTGTATAGTTACACATAGGATTAGAGTAGAAAATACACAAGTATAAATACTCTTGTGCACAGTTATAACATCAATGAATATATGTTATCTTTCACTTATGTTTCTGGTAAAGATCAATTTGACATATCCAATCAATGACATATACCACCATTCTCTCTTTCTCTTCTAATTTCAATTCATGAGGAGAATAAGAAATTCGCGATTAATTGCAGTTCTGTTTTTTTTTTTTTACTTCTTATTCATGTTATAAAGGGATCAATATGAAATGATTTTGTTCAGAATGAGACCATTTTCGTCTTAGGGATTGTTGAATTAACCATAAACTGAATATTACAACTAAACTGGATACACCGGGAGCTATGTGTAACGTCCACGTTCTAAGGATGACCGGATTGGGTTATTGATGGTCATCCGAAATGGTTTTTTAGGACAGGGAATATTAAAAACTTGGGGTTCATCTGATTAAACAAGGTTTATTGTGTGAAAGCCGAGCTAAAACGAACTGAAAGAATTCATGCCGTGATTTTTGGACCAAGAGTCGATATTGAGCTAATTTGGTCGGATTGAGACAAGTTTGGTCAGCATTTGGACTAGTTTGGTCGGCTTTCAGACATAGCGCTTATGATTGTCGAACTAAGCTTAAGTCTGCGGGTTGATTATCCGACTGAGTTTTGGACGTGAACGGTTATTGGCCGAACTCAGTATTTTCGCCCAAAAATAAATATTGACCAATCAATGCATATATATATATAAAAAATGTACTATAACAGTATGGTTTAGGTCATTGTAACTGTTGGTATTTTGTGGGGTTTCGTGCTTACTACAATATCTATGAATTTGTACAAAATTGTACTATACGGGTAATAAATACACATGAATTTCGTAGTAATCTATTGGAATTTTGAGAAGAATAGAAAAGGACAAACACTGTAAATGTCATGTTCACTTGACACTTGACAGATCGATCAATCAAATGCTGAGCATTTCACCAATAAAATACTTCTTCAGAATAAAACAATAATCCTGACAAAAGGTATATGAAAGGATGTCACTATTTGAAGAAAAAAAAAAGTTTTGAAATTAGTTTTTTCACAAAGAGATTAAGATAATTTAGTCAAAAAGCTTAGAAAATGACAGATTTTAGTATTAGTTAAGAAAAAGGATTAGTGGAAGCATATGGATTAAATCGCCATTGCTTCTCTTTTGTCCAACTTGCACCTCTTTTTTCTCAATCTTGGTTGATTCTCTTCTCCCAATGCGTCATAGGTCCAAAAAACAGAGTTGCTCTACCTTTTAGTATTAGTATTCTTTCTTCCTCCTTTTTCTACGAGAGTATCTTTTAGTATTCTTTTCAACTTTACTCTTTACTCCATCACTATCACTGACTCTTTTTTGTTCTAAATTTCATCTGAAAAATGCTGGCCTCGCTGATCATCTTCGTTGCTCTTCTCTGTAACTACATTCCCATTGTGACTGTAAATGGATTAAACGACGAGGGATTCGCGCTCTTGACGTTTAAGCAGAGTGTTCACGAAGATCCTACAGGTTCTCTGAGCAACTGGAACTCATCTGATGCAGATGCTTGTTCGTGGAACGGTGTTACTTGCAAAGAAAACAGGGTGGTGTCTCTAAGCATCCCAAGGAAGAATCTTTACGGTTCTCTCCCTTCTTCTCTAGGGTTTCTCTCCAGTCTCCGTCACTTGAATCTCCGGAGCAATAGGTTTTACGGGTCGTTGCCTATTCAGCTTTTCCAGCTTAAGGGACTCCAAAGTTTAGTACTTTACAGCAATTCCTTTGATGGGTCGGTTTCTGACGAGATCGGTAAGCTTAAGCTTCTTCAAACATTAGATTTGTCGGAGAATATCTTCAACGGGTCGTTACCGCCTTCGATTCTGCAATGCAACAAGCTGAGAACACTCGATGTCAGTCGAAACAATTTCTCTGGCCCTTTGCCTAATGGGTTTGGCTCAGCGTTTGTCTCTCTAGAGAAACTCGACCTCGCCTTCAACCAATTCAACGGCTCGATCCCTAGCGACGTTGGAAACCTTTCTAATCTCCAAGGAACTGTTGATTTCTCTCACAATCACTTCACCGGCTCAATCCCACCTGCCCTGGGTGATCTCCCTGAAAAGGTTTACATTGATCTCACTTATAATAATCTTTCCGGTCCGATTCCTCAACCCGGTGCTCTGATGAACAGAGGACCAACGGCGTTTATCGGCAACACATGGCTATGCGGTCCGCCATTGAAGAACCTTTGTCCAGGAGATGAACTCGGCCTTAATGCCTCTTACCCTTTTATCCCAAGCAACAATCCACCCGATGATTCCGATGGTAACTCTGAAACCAAACAGAAATCAGGTGGTTTGAGCAAAACCGCCGTCATTGCCATTGTTCTCTGTGATGTAATCGGTATCTGCCTTGTGGGTTTGCTTTTCACTTACTGCTACTCAAAGTTCTGCGCTTGTAACAACTTCGGATTCAACAAAGATTCCAAGGAAAGAACGGCAGAGTGTCTGTGTTTCCGGAGAGACGAATCGGAAACGCAATCCGAAAACGTGGAGCATTGCGATATCGTGGTCCTCGACGCTAAGGTAGCGTTTAACCTGGAGGAGCTGCTAAAGGCGTCGGCTTTCGTTTTGGGGAAGAGCGGAATCGGCATTGTGTACAAAGTGGTTCTAGAGAACGGTCTCACACTTGCCGTCCGGAGATTAGGTGAAGGTGGGTCTCAGAGATTCAAGGAGTTTCAGACAGAAGTTGAAGCCATAGGGAAACTGAGACATCCTAACATTGCTAGTCTTCGAGCTTATTATTGGTCTGTTGATGAGAAGCTTCTCATCTTTGACTATGTTCCAAACGGTAACCTCGCAACCGCCCTCCACGGTGAGTCACCACCCTTTACTCATTTCAAGTTGCATCATTCAATAACACCGGTGAAGTCAATATAAAATGTGTGTGTGTGCAGGCAAGCCGGGGATGGTGGTTGTAGCTCCGTTGACATGGTCTGAACGGCTGAGGATAGCGAAAGGGATTGCGACAGGGCTTGTTCATCTGCACGAGTTTAGTCCCAAGAAATACGTCCATGGAGATCTCAAGCCCAGCAATATTCTCATCGGACAGGACATGGAACCTAAGATCTCTGGTTTCGGACTAGCACGGTTGGCTAACATTGCTGGAGGATCTTCTCCAACAATACAGTCAAACAGAATCATCCAAACGGAAGAGAGACAGCAACACCATCACAAGAGCGTATCTTCGGAGTTCACTGCGCACTCTTCGTCTGGCTCCTACTATCAGGCACCCGAGACTCTTAAGATGGTTAAACCGTCTCAGAAGTGGGATGTATACTCTTATGGGATCATTTTATTGGAATTGATAGCTGGTACATCTCCGATAGTGGAGGTGGGGACATCGGAAATAGATGTAGTTCGGTGGATACAGGTATGCATTGAGGAGAAGAAGCCATTGTGTGATGTTCTTGATCCTTGTTTGGCTCCTGAGGCAGATAAGGAAGACGAGATTGTCGCTGTTCTTAAGATTGCAATCAGTTGCGTGAACAGCAGTCCAGAGAAAAGGCCTACCATGAGGCACGTTTCCGATACTCTCGACAGAGTACCTGTGTCTGGCGACTGAGAGATGTAGAGATTTGCACATAGCTCAAAACATAAAGCTTGTTCTAAAAGATGATACTAATGTGGTTACCCGTTTGTTTTCTTTGTTTTTCGTTTGTTCTGTCGTGTTAGTTATTAAAATGTCCCTCTCTTCATAATCGTAATTAAAGCTTCTGTTACATCAGATGTTGAATATTAGAATCACAAGTGATCTACTTTTGATTTTAGAACAAACAGTGAACGCCCCGGAGACGAGAGGCTTCGACTTCAAAGCTTTAGTAGAGAAGAAGAGTATCGTTTCTTCTTGCAATTCTCATCCGATTCACACTTAGGACAAACTCCCTATCAAGTTTCAGGCAAATTACAAATGTGGTTTTAGTTTGAACTTTGAAGGTAAGTTTTTGTACAGAGAAAGTGTAGAACTTCTGGTAAGAGCTTACTTCCATGGAACATCCCCCACATTCCTCCAGATACCTTCTCTGTCTCTGTAGACCAAAGAGAACTCAGACTCCTCCTGGAACAATCTCAATCCGGACACGGTCTGCATCCCTGCAAATTCAAATTAATTTGGCAAGAGCTTCTGAAACATACTTGTAGCTGAACGGTTCAGAATCAGATCACAGCTTACCAAACATATTGTCAAGCTGAAGAGCAAGAGTTGAGTAGGTTCCTTGATCAAGAACGCAAACCTTGCGGCCTACCACTGCGCCATCCATATTTACCTTCACATAAGCCAATTTTCCTCTGCCATCTTCTCCATGATTGTAATATCCTTGAGCAAGTCTTTGGTTTCGACTTTCATCACTCTTAAGCTTTGTATTGCTGCTACAGCTGGTGTGCGACCAGTCTATGAGCTCACCATACCCGTCCAGACCTATCACTTTGTTTCACATATAAATATTGAAGATGGCAGGTGAGGATTACTATAATAACTAACTACGATGAGGTGAAAGCATGGTTATTCACATTGAAAACAGCAAAGAAACTCACTTCGACTCGATGGGAGGTAAGTTTCATATTGTATGGTCCTAAGGCTGAGGCCTAGGTCGATTACTCGACCACCCTTCTTGGTCTGCGAGATATATGTATGAAAGTTGGAAGACCCATGAGAAAATTCTGCATGTTTGTTTGGGTCCATGGATGTTTTTTATGGTCTACAACTACAAGTGCAGAGAAGAGAGTGGGATGAGAAAGAGAGAGCACTCGTAAGAATTTATAGCCTAAGCTGAGGCTGGAAGAGTTAAAGAGAAAAGGACATAATTGCAGACAGGAAAGAGACAGAAGACAAGAAAACCCCATCAAGATTCAGTTTGTGGCCTCTTTGGCTTGATGCCACTGAGTCCAGGGGTTGGAGACCTGACCACAGATACACTAGTTTCAGATTTTGTATCCCAACCAGGTCAACAGTGCTTCAATGCTTCTGGTGCATAAAATTACAGCCGGGATCTGAACTACCGAAAAACAAAACATCTCCAGTAGGTGAACTCTGTCATAACAGCAGCTGATAGTAGCGACAACTCAGTTAAGAATAGGCTTTTCTCCGTTGCTTTTGAGAGAGAGCAACAGATGAATACAAAATCAAGTACAAGAATACAAAATCATGAGCCGGAAGTATGGATAGAGAGACAAGAGTCTGGGTTTGGTCTTTCCGTGATGTCACATATGCTCTCTCTTTCAAAAGAGAAAAATTATGTTGCCAAATTGCAAGACAAGTCGATTTTGTCAATATCTTTTTCTCCCACACTTTGTCTAAGTTGTAGGGTTGCGTTAATGGTGGATCCCAAGACCAGACCAGACACATGGATCCTGATCTGTACTTATGCTCCCATGGATTCATAAGATGAAGCAAAGGAGAGGATGACAGGCATTCTTCCAAATATTTAATGTTTTACGAATTTGTTAGCATCTCGAGTGTCTCTTAACCTCTGGTTCTTCTACACAATATTAGAGCCTTCAAATCTCCACCAAGTAAGAGAACGATACAAAGAGATGATTAAGAAACGAAACAAAGAGCCACTGGGAGTCATTTACAATATAAATGAATGATAATAAATATGATATAAGATCCAGGAAAATGGTAAAGCACCAGTATCCATGCAACTATAATGTAAATTCAAAAGAAGCAGCACTACTCCCTTATTCTCTACTTACTCACACAACACTTTCGACATAAGAGTCCATAAATACCAAACCAACATGAAGCTAGACACTTTCTTGATGCAGCAACTTTTAAACTAAGAGAAAATAAAGTAATTATATATTTTTATGTTTCAAAACCAACCCGGACGTTCTTCCTCCAAAATTGTGTTCCATCTTCCTTGTGTCACAATGGCTGTGAACTCCGGATCTGTTGAGTCATGTTCTCAGCTGGAAGCTTGGCAGAAGTAGAGCCATCAGGCAACCCCATGGCAGGTGGAGGCCCGGTCATTGTCTGGTACTGTGGTGCGTGTCCCATAGGTTGCGTGTAGTATACCTGTTTATGAGCATTGTCGGCGTATTCATATCCGTAGTTGGGAATCCCAGCTGAACCAGGCTGAGGTGGGTGATGGATCTGCGAATACCCCATGAATTGCTGCTGGCTTGTAGGGATCTGGTGAACCATCTGAGCACCGCCCATACCTGGCGCTGTTGTGTAAACACCAGATTCAGGTTTGCCACTAGGAACAACACTTCTCAAATGGTTGTTAGGAGGTGGAGCCATCATGGTGGGATTAGGTGGTGCCTGGGGATGGTTAGATGGGAGAGACCCTGGAGACTCGCTCACACTTCCAGATTGTGGCACAGGCATACTGTAGGGCCTAGCTGCGACAGGAGCAGGGACATAATAAACTGGATAAGGATGCTGATCCAGTTGACCTGGGTGCCGATGAAAGGACTGCTGCTGCTGCGAATGGTAAACCGGGATGTAAGCCTGGGCAGGAAGGCCACTAGACGGATGGTGATGAATGTATTGAGGTGCACCAGTGTGTATGAACTGCTGCTGCTGTGGCTGAGGTTGTGCAGATTGTTGCTCGAATTGGGGGTAGGGGATGTAGCCTGGATCCTTATTCTGATTTTGATTTTGATTCTGGGATAAGAGTGTGTTTGGATCCGAGGGGTTGATCATACCAGCAACAACGGTGGAACCAGAAGGCATCTGAGAAATTGGTTCTTGGTAGACCGAAGGCCTTTGGTGAAACACAGGGTTGTTCATGCTGCTTTCACTGCGGATGCATTTTAGCAAACACAAGGAGACAACATCAGAATCTAACCAATCTAGGCTCTATAACATCAAATTAAGGCATGCATTTGGGGGAAAAGAGAGAGTACCTGGAAACCGAATTGGGTGATGGCAGCTCGTGTCCACCGCTATTTGATTTCACCTGATGAACCTGCTGAGGCGGTAGATTCTGCGGCTGCGAACGTGGAGTCGGAGGTTTTCTGTATCCAGCCGGGACGCCGTGATCGGATCTCTCGTCGTCCGAGATGACCCTCGTCTGGAACTCACTTGAGATGGTCGTTGCATTCACCGGCGCAGCAGGAAGGGAGATTGTCACAGGCATCGGCGGTGGTGGTGACGAGATCGCTGCAAATCCGTCCTCGTGCTGATACTGGAGCTGCTGCTTATTCCCGGCGGTGAATCTAGCGAACTGTTCTTCGATTCCAAGCCTCTGATCCTGCATCCCCCTAACACCGCCGGCTTCCCCTACATGGACACGAATCGGCGGCAGATTTGCGATCGAGGGGGAAGAAGAAGTTGATCCAAAAGAAGAGGATGTATCCAGCATCGGAGAATCCGGCAAGTTGTGCACATCTTGGCCTCCTTGCTGTTGCTGCTGCGGCGGCGGCGGAGGCTGCTCGATTTGTTGTGGCTGCTGCTGCTGTTTGACGCTTTTAACGGAACCATCGTCATCTTTGACACTGGAATCGAGATTGTTTCCGTTGTCTTCAGAAATAGAGCGGAGAGAAGGAGCATCGTCCAAGCCAAGTAAACGATTGACGTTGGTATCAGAATCTGAGAAGCCTCTATTGAGGCCAACGCTGTTGAGAGCGTCAAGGAACCACTCGTCGCTCTTGGCAGAACTCTCGAGGATCTGACCCATCGACTGAGTAGCCTCTGGCTTCGGCGTGAATAGAAACAAACGGAGGCGCGAGGGTTTAGTGGAATTGGGGGCGGAAATCGTACGGTCATACTCCTCGATCATGTTGTCGAGATCTTCGTCGGTGGTAACAGAGATGAGGGAATCGAGGTCTTCACTGGGTAATTGGTACTTAAGCGTGAAGGAGCGGCCGTTGAGGAGCGTGTTAGAGAGACGAGCGACGAGAGACGAGAGAGAGGAGTTACGGTCGACGACAACGATGCGAGTGTCGCCTCCCATGTAACAGAGGGATTTATCGTGAGGGCGAGGAAGGATATGACCGCCGTAGCTGCACATAAGACGGAGTTTAGAAGAGACGGCGCTTCCGCCGCCAGAGGGAGCAGGAAGATCGTCCCAGCCATCAGTGGTGCGAGACCTAGGGGAGGAGTCAAGAGACTCAGGGTAAGACGACGTCACTTGAGGAGGAGGAACAGGAACGGTGGATGTGGGGATGACGGTGGAAGCCACCGCGGTGGAGGAGAGAGAAGGAGGCGGTGGTTCCATAGGAGAGAGAGAGAGAGATTGATAGGAAAAAGGGTAAAATTGAGTGGGGAGTATGATATTCTAATAGAGAGAGAGAGTTATAGCTAAGCTAGTCCATGACTTGTAAACCACAGCTGTTTTCTTTTTTCCTTTCTTTTTTCACCTTATAATTTCTGCTTAAATTGTATTTTATGGTAAATATGCTTTACGGCTTTGCAGATTTAATTTACTCGCTAATGGTCAAATCCTTTTTTTTCAAAACAATTGCTTTCACTCTTTTTCCCCAAAATTTTTATTTTATAACCGTGAACCGATATATTTTCGTATACAAATCTATAAATTTAAAACCGGCTATCATAACCCGATACTAAAATCAAAAATCGTTGGACTAAAAAAAATCCAACAAAATATACACAAGACAAGAGATTGAAAACAACAATCAGTCTTAAAATCAAAAGATTGTTAGACAAAATCCGTTAACACCAAACAGCAAAAAATAAATGTTAAATAAAAAACAAACAGATATAACAACGAAAAGATAGTAACACTAAAAGCCAAAAAATAAATTGTTTTCACTTTTATATTTTGTAAAAATAAATAATTGATGTTAGAAAATCAAGATAATTTTTTTATCGAAGAAAAATCTTATTCGAATGTGTTAAAAGTACATTATCAAATCTAATAATTTTAATGTGATTTATTGTTAAAAAATTTGTTTTTCGTTTTTTAAATACTAATATTTGGAAAAAAATTGTTGATGATATTCATTAAAACGTTTGTAATTTGGGGTTATGTTGATCAATAAATTTTCTACAGTACTTTCGATCAGTTTTATTTTATTTATCATTTAAAGTTTTTTTACACAAACTAAAAATTTATTATTTTTATTATTTTTGTATAAAATTGGAATACCTTGAAAATTAATATACCAATAATAACTATAAGGAAAGTTTATTGGATTGAGAATTTGAGAGGATTTTATTTTTCTCTCAAATTACTTGTTATTGAATTAGACATTTATACAAATCCTTCAAAATCCTACTTTATTGTAATGATCATTTTGTACAATTTTTTAAAAATATCAGCTTGTTAGAAATTAAGAATTTAAACAATAAAATCTATCAAATCGGATTTGGAGGGATTTGAGAGATAATGTATAGTTAAAAATAAATGAATATAAATACCATATTTTATAATAGTATTTGAAGATTTTTTTTTGAAAAAAAAAATTCTTTTAATTTTAATCTTATAAAAACGAAAAAAAAAATTAAAAACAAAAAATATAAATTGAAATTTAAAATTATTAACAAAAAAATCAAATTTTTTTTAAAAAAAAATCAAAATTTTTTTTAAAAAAATCAGTATCATATTCTCATTTAAAATGACAATAAAAATTAAAAACTAATAAATATTATATATCATTTTTAATAATAATAAAAACTTAAATAACCTAAAATCCTCTACTAAAATCCTTAAAATCCTCAAAATTTTAGTAAAATCACCATCAAAATCCTCAAAATACATTTAAAATTCCATCAAATCCAATTCCCTTCAAATCCTCTACATTTTTGATCCAATAAGACCCCTAAAATCTTTACTATCCTAATAAAAATTAGAAATATTTTTAAAACCGAATGTAATAATAATAACTAGAAAATCTTTATTATTCTCATGTTAATGGAAATACCATGAAAACTGAATGACTAATAATAACTATAAATATTTATTATTCTCGTAAAAAAAAAATATATCTTAAAAACCGAAAGTAATAATAATAACTATAAAATATTTTTTATTTTTTATTAATATTGAAAATATCATGAAAACTGATTGTATCAATAATAACTATAAAATATTTGCTATCCTAGTAACATATTGGAAATATCTTGAAAAACTAATGTAATAATAATAAGTTAATAACTATAAACTCTTTACTATTCTCATATTAAAACCAAAAAATATCATGAAAATTAAATGTACCAATAATAACTATAAAATATTTATTATTTTGTATCAAAACTGTAAATATTTGGAGACACGAATTTATCAGTAATAGCTTCCCTTTGTATCATTTCTCAACTCACTCCAAAACAAACACATAACTAATATATTTTGATTACTCGTCACTTAGAAATATCACTAATATTATCCATTTGTCTTTACTTATATTATCCGTTTATTTCCAACAATCATTTAAAAACAAAAAAACTATTTATCCATTCTATAGTCTAATTTATAAGTGTAACAAATACTATATCTAATTCAGGTAAGTCATGTACAATCAATCCTAAATTGTATACAAAGTTGGTTAATAAAATCGTTCAATTTTTCATATAAAATATAATATAATCGTTCACTAGTACTAAACAAAAAAAATCAGGAAATGAATTCAGTATTTATATTTAAAAGTTAAATATGCTTTCATATATTAACTTTTGTAAGATATTCTAAAAGTTACATAATAAATAAAATACTCTAAAATGTTTTTTTTTTTTTAAAGGATCATTAAATACTCTAAAATGTTACTATAACTAATTTTCATTTCTAAAAATTTATTCAAAACCAGATATCTTGAAATTTCATAGTAGACGGTAAATGTGCATTCCTACATCTAAACGACACTAGTAGTATCTTCCAAATATACTAACAACCACAGATTTTTGACCCCCAGCTACAGACGTTTAAATATTCCCTTTTTGATTAAAATTAATGTAAATTTTACGTAAATATTCCCTTTTTGTAACGTATTTTTCCGTTAAATTAAAGTTATATCACCCACAAGGAGTTCTAAACACATTTAAATATCACATGGAAATTATGAATTACCCCAAACAAAAATACCGTTGGAGCATAATAGAAAATTGCACGGGATTGATACCTTTTTCCAATCACTTTTTAACAATTAACAAAGAAAAACGAATCAGAAATATAGTTGCCTAAAACAAAATAATATATACTATACAATAGTTTGATGATTTGAAAAGCTTATTCGATAATTTTTAATTTTTCTTTTATTGTTAGTAAAGTAAATAGAGTTGCAAATAGGTACTAATCAGGAATCAAAACAACCTGTGGACGGGTCACGTTATTTGACAGCTGGGCCTACTGACTGGGCTCCAGTCCACGCTGGATCTGCAGGCGAAAGAGATGGTCAAATCTGCAGATCCAGCGTGGACTGGAGCCCAGTCAGTAGGCCCAGCTGTCAAATAACGTGACCCGTCCACAGGTTGTTTTGATTCCTGATTAGTACCTATTTGCAACTCTATTTACTTTACTAACAATAAAAGAAAAATTAAAAATTATCGAATAAGCTTTTCAAATCATCAAACTATTGTATAGTATATATTTAATCCCCCACCATTTTAGTCAGTTACACTTTAATCCCCCGTTTTTAAAACCCCACAATCCGCAGGTGTTATTTTATTAGATAACGATTCAATCCGAATTACATCTGATTTTAAAGGTGAATGATGATATGACATTTTTATAGGAGTATAAAATTATACGAGGATAATGTCACAAAGGTAGCTTCTGGGTAAAGTTTTTCAATAAAAAACATAGACTATAGTTTTTTACATAATTAAAATATCAAATAGAGGAAGGTGGGTGGGTGGGTGTTGGTTGATTAATTGAGAAACTGTAAGTTAGGTCCAAAGCAAACAAAAGCTTGCAAGTAATACCAAAACATAATACAGTTATAGCCAACTCCAGTAGATCACATTTCATTACCCAACGTATGTTTTTTTTTATTCTCAAAATACTTGATTTGTTCATAACCTTCCGTCCCATTATTATTTTTTTTTTTTGCACGTCAGTCAAACTTTATTTTTTTTTTTTTTTGTGCTAAGTCAAACTTTTTTTTTTAATATATATATATAATTTAAATAAACCGATCGATAACCGGGATCAACCGGGAATAGACCAAAAGGGAAACCGGACCAAAAGACTAAACCATGAAACCCTAATTAACCGAACTGGAAACCTCTAATCGAGAACAGAAATTACGAATTCGTCCTCGCCACTCTTTAGGGTACGAGTCCGACTCCGATACCGCCGCCGGCGGAGGCGAGTCGGGAAGGTTCACGGCGCTGGATAACACCGTCCAACACGGCGAAGGATCCGACCCTTGCCGCCCTTCTTGCGTCGCCAAATCATAGTTCCTCTTCCCTTCTCCCGACAAGCGTTTCTTCGCCGGATTCCCACGGCCTCACCCGGAAAAGCTGCTCCTAGCGAGCTCCGTCTGGCGAAACCTCTTCCGCATATGTCGCTCGATGAGATTCTGTCCACTCCAATCTTCGAGCTCCTTTCCTCCCGCTAGCCAAGCTTCTCCGGTAAGAGAGACATGCAACGAGGCACTTTACCGCCTCTCTCCACCGCAGTCACGCCGGCGTGGCCACCACCGTCGGGACACTTGAATCGCTCGCCTCGCTACCCACCATCTTCACCCCCACAAACCCAGATCTAAAAACTCACCTCACCCTTATCCTTCGCGCTTCCACCGATCTCCACCGTCCTCGAGTGGATCTAGCTTTGCGACTTACCCGGGGAGAAGGATTCAGACGAGACTCTGAGATTGCGCCGCTAGAAGTGAAGAAACCCACCATGCGAAAACGGAGGAAAGGAGTCTGAGGTATTCCGGTCACCCCTCAGCCTCCCGGTTGTACAGCTCAGCTCAAGAAACAGAAGGGAGGCTACTCACGGCGGAGAAGGAGATCGACTAGCGCCGGAGAAGCCTCTGGATCGAAATCGCCTTGAAAGTCGCTAGAAGAAAGAGAGAGAGAATACGGGCCGCTCAAAGGCTTTTTTCGAAAGGGATTGGAGTGTGGTGTTGGTTTATGCTAAGTCAAACTTTAATTTAGTAAGTTTCATTTTTTATACGTATTTCTCACGGGGTCAACTCTCTAATTGCTACGACAATAATACATGTCCTGATTGAGAATAGTAAGTAACGTCCCATTCAAAACTAACGTTTCATTGATTTCATACAAGCGAACAATAAAATCATACATGCATCCAAGAGAAGTTGTTTTTGACAAAGATGGGAGGTCGAAAATTCCAAAAATGGTATACGTACAGTGTGATAGAGAACTAGTTCTTGGAGGGTCCACCACGTTTACATGTCAACTAATTCGAAATAAAATGGACTTATCCATCCATCTCATATTTCAAATAAACACTTTTGGTAAAACAAAAATTAAACACGTCAATAAAAAAAATATGGCAAACTCCGATCATATTTTCAGATCAATATAGTGGTCGGAATATGTTTCATCCTTATTCCGATCACTTTACAATGAACAGGAATGTTAATAAAAATGGTCGTAAATGTCTTACAAAAACGGTTGGAAAGTGGATGGTGCTAGAAAGAGATTTCCCGTGAAAGTCTATGTTCCATTCATCTCAAATAAATATACAATCTTGTTGAGATATTACAGGGAGATAGCTATACATCAGTTACACAAAATGAGGGCAGTTTTAACTGCTTGTAACACGTCATTTAATACTCTTCCACAGTTGGAGCGTGGGATTTACGACTCCTAAACTGGATTTGAAATCTGTAAACATCAGAGTTGGTAGCCCCTTAGTAAAGATATCCGCATATTGTTGAGCTGTAGGAATATGGACTACCCGAACTTATCCCTTAGCCACTTTCTCACGAACAAAATGTATGTCTATCTCGACATGTTTTGTTCGCTGGTGCTGCACAGGATTGGAGGACAAGTAGACTGCACTTACGTTGTCGCAGAACACTATTGTTGCATGTCTAATCGGAATGTACAGCTCGAACAGCAGGTTGCGTATCCAGCAAGTTTCAGCTACTGCGTTAGCCACCGCCTTGTATTCAGCTTCCACGCTTGATCGCGAGACTGTGGCTTGTCTTTTTGAGGACCAGGCAACCAAGTTATCACCCAGAAATATTCCATAGCCTGACGTTGATCTGCGAGTGTCCGGACAGCCGGCCCAATCTGCATCAGAATAAGCTTTCATCTGCATTGACTGTCCTTTTAGTAGTTGTAATCCTTCATTTTTCGTCCCCTGAATGTACCTGATAACACGCTTCAGAGCATGAAGATGAGAATCTCGTGGATCATGCATATGTAAACACAATTGTTGAACCGCGTATGATATATCCGGTCTTAAGAAAGTCAAATATTGCAAAGCTCCTGCCAGACTTATATATGTTGTAGGGTCAACGACTGGTTCTCCATCTTCTGAGCTTAGTTTGGCTTTGAGATCAACAGGGGTAGCGCAAGGTTTACAAGAGGTCATGCCGGCTCTGTCAATTATCTCGGCTGCATACTTTGACTGGTCCAAGAACAAGCCTGCCGAGTTGAATGTTGCAGCCACGCCAAGGAAATAATGAAGGGGACCGTCATCAGTCATGGAAAACTCACGCTTGAGAGTAGCTTTTATCGTGTCCAGTAGCTGATGGTTTGATGCGGTGACAATTATGTCGTCAACGTACAACAACAGGAACGCAACTGAACCATTTAGCTTTATCGTGAACAAGGATGTATCTGATTTGCTTTGATTGAATCCCTTGAACTTGACGAAGCTGACAAACCGAGCGTTCCATGCCCGTGGCGCTTGTTTCAGTCCATAGATGGACTTGTCAAGCTTGCAAACATAGCCGGGTCGTGATGCATCAACAAAGCCAGGCGGCTGAAACATATAAATCGTTTCATCCAGCTTACCGTGTAAAAACGCATTTTTGACGTCCATTTGATGAATAGGCCAGCCTCCAGCAAGCGCTATATGTAAGACTGTTCGTATAGTTGCTGGCTTAACGACATGGCTAAATGTTTCGTCATAATCAATCCCTTATTCCTGAGACTTGCCATTCGCTACTAGTCTCGCTTTGTGTCTAGCAAGAGAGCCATCTGCATGATATTTAAACTTAAACATCCACATAGATCGTATAACATTAGTATCAGGCGGACGAGGTACAAGACTCCACGTCTCATTTTTAATTTGAGCATCGTATTCATCCATCATTGCTCTATTCCAATTCTGATCTTTTAAAGCAAGAATGTGTGATTTGGGAAGAGAAGATGAAGTCTGCGAGTGAAGAGAGAATATTTTTTTAGGCTTATGAATCCCATGTTGTGCCCGAGTGGACATGGTATGTCTCGGTGCAGGAGGTGGGATGGTAGCCGTAGGAGCTGGAAGAGGCTGAGCAACCGGATCAGATTGAGCAGGCGCAGGAGGATTCTGCGACTGGAGAATGTGGCGAAAAAGAGGTGATGGCTCAGACATGTCATCAAGAAATTCATAGTCTGTGAACTTTGAGGGGGCTGGGGAAAGATAAGGGAAGGTGTTTTCATGAAAGGAAACATGTCTGGAGATAATCACCTTCTTTGTTTTGAGGTCGAAACAACGGTAACCGCTATGAAGTAGAGGATGTCCCAGAAATAAACAAGGGGCTGATCTCGGTGACAGTTTATTGAGATTGTTGTGGTTGATATTGGGAAAGCAAAGACAGCCAAAGACTCGCAGGTGAGTGTATGAGACAGGTTTTTGGAACAAGAGAGAGTATGGAATGTTGTTTGAAATGGCAGAGGAAGGCAAAAGATTTATTATGTGGACTGCAGTGTGTAGCGCCTCTACTCAAAAAGAGGATGGTAGATTTGCTTGAAACAGAAGAGTCCTGATGGCATTATTGATTGTGCGTATCATACGCTCAGATTTACCATTTTGTTGACTCGTGTGTGGGCATGAAAACCGAAATCCAGTACCCGTAGAAGAGAAGAGTTCATGGAAATGGGAATTGTTAAATTCTCCTCCATTGTCACACTGCAGAGATTTTATGGATTTGTTGAATTGATTTTTGATATGAGCAGAGAAGTGGAGGTATTTTGCAAGCACATCACTTTTGGAACGAAGTGGATAGACCTAAACGAAGTGAGTGAAATGATCTAGAAACAAAACATAATATCTGATTCCTGACAAAGAGGCAATAGGAGAACACCAGACATTAGAGTGTATTAGATCAAATGGCGCAGAGACAGATTTATTTGTAGGATAAAAAGGAGATTTTATTGGCTTGCCAAACTCACAAGCAGTGCATTGAAAATGAAAATCTTTATTACATGGAAGATTAGAAGTTGAAACAATAAATTTTAAAGTGTCACTGCCGGTGTGAGCTAACCGCCGGTGCCACAAGCTTGAAGAGGAGGTGATGAAAGCAGAGTAAGAAGAAGGAGCTTTATTTGTAGAAGAAAACACTGGATAAAGATCACCAGTACTGTCACTGCGCATAATCGTTTGCTTGGTTTGAAGGTCCTTCACAGAAAAACCATATGGGTCAAACTCAATAGAACAAGAATTATCTTTCGTAAAGCGACGTACAGAAATGAGGTTTTTAATGATTGAAGGTGTGACAAGAACAGAGTTTAAAGCAAGAGAGCGAGAGTTTGAAGGATTAGAAGCTGAACCAGATCTTGTAACCGGAATAGAGCAACCATTTCCGACTGTTACGGATTTTGTAATGCCCAAGTTAAAAATGGAAGAGAGAGTACCTGCCGAGGATGTGAGGTGAGAGGTCGCCCCTGAATCCATGTACCACTGTCCGTCGTTGGGGTCTGCAAGAGTCATCGTATTGAAGGCCTATGCGAAATCAGCAGTAGGAGCCAAGTTCTGACCCGGATTGATGTTAGGGTTGTACTGTGCTGAGACGTTCTGAGAATTTGGTCGTGCACCTAACAAACCCGGATTGTGGAATGGTGCTTGTTGCACAGACATTTGACTCCAGTTATTGTTGTACGGTTGCATCCATGGTTGGAATGAACCCGACCATTCCTGATGATTCCACGGTGAGTAGTTGTTCCTTGATTGCCAATAGCCTCTTCCACGGAACCTATTTCCATTGTTCCTTCGATTACCACGATTGTTGTTTCTTTGTTGTGTATATGGACGAGCTTCAGAGGCAGTAGTCGGATTAGCCGAGACAGTGAGCATTGTGGTTGATGAGGAATTGTCGTTGTTGTTTGGGTTCGGTTTGACTCCTCTTGCGAGTCTCTCTTCTTCGAGCTGAAGCATCGACCTGGCGATGTCAAATGATGGAAATGGCTGACGGTGCTTAATGACATTTATGATGTTGTTGTATTTTGCGTTGAGCCCGTTCAGCATGTAGGTGACAAGAGTACGTTCATTGACCGGAGCGTCAACGTTTGCAAGACGATCAGTAATCTCCTTCAATTCCTGACAGTAATCGCGGATCGACAAATCGCCGATGAGTTTTGTCCTGAGATCGTTATCCAATTGTATCGCCCTGGCTTCTTTGTTATCTCTGAAAACATTCTCTATTCTCAACCAAGTTTCATAAGCAGACAACTCGGTTTTGAATGCCATACGGAACATATCTTTGGATAGGGTACCAAAGATCCACAGCTTCACTAACCCATCTTTCTTCTTCCAGGATTGTTCACCTGCGCCAGTAACTGGAGCAGTGCCATCGACGTGATTGAGGACGTCAAAGGTGAGACAGTGGGTTAAGAATAATTCTCTCCACGCGTCATAGTTATGGTCGTTGATATCCAGAACCACCGGAATGTGGTGTTTGATATTCGTAACGCCATACGCACGATCAAGAGCAAGAGCCGCGACGGGATTGGCAGCCATAGGTATTGATCACAGAGAGATGAAACAAAGGATTAGATGATTAAGGAAGATAAGAAGAAAGAAGAGAGGATCGAGAAAAAAAACAGAGGTGATTCACAAGCTCTGATACCATGCTAGAAAGAGATTTCCCGTGAAAATCTATGTTCCATTCATCTCAAATAAATATACAATCTTGTTGAGATATTACAGGGAGATAGCGATACATCAGTTACACAAAATGAGGACAGTTCTAACTGCTTGTAACACGTCATTTAATAGATGGACTACAACAAAAATGTCGACAAAACGGAAAATGGACACCATTGCCATTACAGTCGATCATAGAGAGAAGTTTGCGTACTTGTAATGTATTCTATAAAGACTAGTTTACAGAATTGACGTGCTTCTTTGTATATCGTGAGTCAGGTTGATTTGTCTTTCTTTCTACAATCAATTTTCAATAGACATAGCTAGTGCGTGTGTGTTACCGAGTGAGATGTGATTACACGCGATGTTCCAACTTGTAAGAAAAACAATGTTCAAAAAAAAAAAAAAAACTTGTATGAAAAATGAAAGCCAAACTTGAATGAACAAATAAATAAAAAAGTCAGGGTGAAGGAAAATTGGGTCCAGCAAATAAAGAGCTCAGGAAGAAAACTTTTGGCAACAGTATAATTTTGTACTATATTTTAATTTTACAGGTTTATTTGGTAACTTTTTTGTTGTCTCGGAGGCCGAGATGTCGTGAAAACCTTCGGACTGACCCTCTTCTTTTACTTTTTTTTTTTTGTTTTACCTTAAATTAATTAATTTCCCACAGAAAAACCTTAAAACCATTCTCCCATTAACAAGACATGATTTCTATGAACATTTGTGCAGACTGTGAAGCAATATTCACGGTCTTCTTTGTTTTTCTCGCATTAAATAAAAAGTGGTGTGTTGTTGAGTCATGAGTGCAAATGCACAGGTAATCATCAGGTAAAATCTGTAAAGTATACAAACTTCATAATTGTATGGGTGAGAAAGAAGATGTATTTCAATTTAACGTGGGCCATGAAGAAGCCCATCACATACTGGACCCACTAACCCCACTCTGTAACGCATAACTCCACCCAGACAAAATAATCTACATTTTTTCTACTCGTCATCATTTTTATTTTATTTTGTATTTGCAATAAATAGTACACATATTGAGTGAGTCCACTCCAGCTATTTTATCATTTATCAATAAATATTAATCAAATAATTACATTTACCTAGTGAAAGATGATTTTACGAATACAAAAAGTTAAAATTTATCAACCAAAATCATTTTTACATGTTTATTATTAAAAATCAGCAATTGTGCCCCTTACACAATTATTAATCACACTACTGACTGCAAACCAGTTTTATATAAAGATTACTGGTTTGGTAAAGATGCAAAGGATATATGGAAAAAGGTTGTTATTGGTCTATTTGCGTGCTCAACAAACTCTTGTTCTAATTCAACCATATCTGACAATTTTTGCAAATTGTTTCTTTATTTGTCATACATTTTAAAGATAGAAATGAATAAAATCTCCCTTGATAAGAAAATACTGATTTGAAAGTCCTAGTGATAATCTTTTGACAATTCGTTATAAGAAAACAAATAAACAAAACATATCTCTCACGTCCGAGCAAGTTGCCAGAGTGCTCGAAAATAAAACAAGCAGACTTGTGACCTTTTACTAGATTTGGCAATTGGCACTCACAAACAGTAACTTGTATATTATCTCACTTGGGGACATGATAGAGAATGAAATCTGATTTGTATTCGCATTCATCTTAAAAGATGAGAGACAAATTGGATATGTGATATCTTGAATATTCCAAAATTTTAATAGTTATCAAGAGGAGACAGAGTTTGCCTTGAATTTGAATTTTCCTTTTTGTGATTTGCGAAAGATTCTCGGTGCGATTGAAGAAGAATATTATTGGGATGGATGCTTCCGAACTCTGTGCTTCTATTCTATGGTGTGAGTGTGATTGAATAAGTCCAAAAAATAAACACAAAAAGAAAAATCATTCCGATTTTGAACAAGAAGGAATGATACAAAATCACAAGAAAGAAGAAGGCCCATATTTTGGCCTAATTAAAAGCCCATATGTGCAGATATTCACAAACGCAAGCCAATTTATGCTTTGATTTACCAAACCTCCTAAAAATGTGGTACCCATCCGACAAGCTCCATATTCGATTCTTCTGACTTCCCAGCAAAACATAATCCACTCAGTTTGTGCATCCAAACCATCTTCCCTTCACCATTGAAATCTTCTAAATTCATACTTTGGGAGATGTCTTTTGAAAGCTTGAATGAAAAAAAAGTTTTAAAGCTTGAAGAAGATGAATATTATTGATCTCTCTTTCTTAACCTTTTCAGATTACATCATACTCAGCTTATATACTACATTAAGGCTGATGATAAAGGTAAATCTTATCCTTAATGAGAGCATCTTCTTGTTAGGCTGAGCACGTGATTTGGAGTGCATCATAACGGTTGTGTAGCTGGATTGAGTGAGCTGGCGGTCTATCTTTGACTGTACGGACATTTCTCATTCTGAGACTGAGAGGTGAGTGACCGTTGCAGCTCTCTGTTTTTACTGCAGAGATCTTCACTGTTTTGACTGCAGGTAACATCCGGTTGGGCTGAGCTTGGGCTGGAGCATCTTTCTTCTTCTGATGTTGAGTTGCTAGAAGCCCAGAAGGAAGTGTTTCCTTTACACACCCCCTCAAACTTGGTGTAGGTGGATGAACCACACCGAGTTTGGAACGCAAGGCAAAGTAAGAAGCTTGGGGAAGAGACTTTGTAAAGATGTCAGCAATTTGCATAGTACCTGGTATGTGTTTGACAAGCAGCTTTCCCAAAGCCACACGCTCCCTGACATAATGGTAGTCTAGTTCAAAATGTTTTGAGCGGGAATGAAGTGCCGGATTTGCAGTGAGGAACACAGCTGAAAGATTGTCACAGAAGAGCTCCGGTGGACCTGATTGAGAGATGCCAACTTCATACAAAAAGGAGGATAGCCATTTAAGTTCAGCTGCAGTATCAGATAATGTCCGGTATTCGGCTTCTGTAGAAGACCTTGACACGGTAGGATGCCGCTTAGCTGACCAGGAAATAACGTTGGAGCCAAGAAAGGTACACAGACCTCCAGTTGAGCGACGAGTCTCTGAGCAACCGGCCCAATCACTATCACTGTAGGCTGTAAGAGTTGAGTCTGTTGTAGAAGTGAGATCAATTCCCATGTGTAAAGTCCCTTTGAGATAACGCAGTATACGCTTAAGCAGAGAGAAATCAGCATGTGTTGGACAATGCATTTTTTGACAAACGAAATTAACTGCAAACTGGATATCTGGCCTGGTCAATGTGAGATACTGTAATTTCCCTGCTAAGCTGCGAAAATATGTAGGATCAGTGAAGAGAGAGTCATGACCTGAGACTTTGTGAAGCTGCAGAGGCAAAGGAGTTGGCATTGGAGAACATTCTTTCATACCTGCAGCAACAAGCAAATCTGTAGCATACTTGTGCTGATTTAAAAACAGGCCATGATTATGGAAGTGTGCTTGTACACCAAGGAAATAATGGAGCTGTCCCATATCCTTCATCATAAATTCAGAGTTTAGACTGAGCAGAAGCCTTTGAAGAAGATCATCATTGCTTCCTGTGAGGATCATATCGTCTACATACAAAAGCATGTACATAGTATCTGATCCATGGCGATAATAGAACAAGGATGGATCTCCCATTGCACAGACAAATCCAAAGTTCAGAAGAAATGAGCTGAACTTGTCAAACCAAGCTCTAGGAGCCTGTTTAAGGCCATAGATAGCTTTTTGTAACTTGCAAATGTAGTCTGGCCTATGTGGATCTTCAAACCATGGTGGTTGAATCATGTAAACATCCTCTTGTAATTCACCATGTAAAAAGGCATTTTTGACATCTAATTGCTTTATAGCCCACTTCTTGATCACATCTATGTGTAGAACCATTCTTAATGTTGCAGTTCTTACTACTGGACTGTAAGTTTCAATATAATCAATCCCCTCTTCTTGTTCATACCCTTTGGCCACTAACCTTGCCTTTAGCTTATCCAAGGAGCCATCTGAGTTGAGCTTCGTTTTAAAAACCCACTTGCAACCGAGAGGATGTATATCCGGATCTGGAGGAACCAGTAGAAACGTATCAGTAGCGTGAAGGGTGCCAATTTCTTCACCCATGGCGCTTGTCCATCCTGGATCTTTTAGAGCTTCTTTGACTGTAGCAGGCTCTGGATAGTTGTTCTTGACAGTGAATAGAGCATACTTGGGGTTTGGTTTGACCACTCCTACTTTCAGACGTGTAGTCATAGGGTGTTGAGGGTTCACTGAAGCTGTAGAAATGACTTCTGCAGGTTCATCAAGAGTATCAGACTCCTCGGATTCAGAAGATTGAGTACTGTCTGACTCTATATTAACTGTTTCATCAGTAGTAGTAGTAGTAGTCTGATGAAGATCATGCTGAGGCTCAATATCATCATGATTATCAGCATTACCAGGAACTGTTTCTGTAATATCAGTATGTACTGCAGTGATTTCTGCAGCGTCAGGAGCAACAGTGGATTGCGGTAGATAAAAGGCTGAGGACATAGGAGAAATTGCAGTAACCTGAGTGATAACTTCTTCTGCGGGTGGCTCTTTCCCGACTGAATTTGAAGGAGATACAGCTGCAGGCTGTCCAGAATACCAAGCATTAAGCAGAGGAGTACCAGTAACATAAGCAAATGCCTTGTACTCTTTGGCGTAAGGAAAGTGGGACTCAGCAAATAACACATGCCGACTGATATAAACAGTACCAGTGGGTGGATGAAGACATCTGTATCCCTTAAACTTAGCATTGTACCCCAGAAAAACACAATGCAGAGACTTGGGATCAAACTTATTCTTTGCATAAGGTCGAAGGTATGGATAGCAAGAACAACCGAACACCCTTAGAGCAGAATAGAGAGGTGAAATTCCCATTAGTTGCTGATAAGGACTCTTGTTATCAGCTAGCACAGAAGAAGGTAGCAGATTAATCAAATAGCTTGCTGTGAAGAAAGCTTCAACCCATAAAGCATGTGGAGCAAAGCTTTGGAACAGCATTGACAGACCTAACTCAGTAATGCGCATGTGTTTCCTCTCAGCAATTCCATTTTGCTGAGGGGTGTGAGGACAGGACACCAACTGTTTGATTCCACATTCATTGAGATGACTTAGAAACCGATTACTTGAGAATTCACCCCCTCCATCACATTGGAAGAAGGTAATCTTTTGATGAAACTGGTTTTCAACTTGTTTTTGGAAGAGAGTAAAGACAGTGAAGAACTCAGCTTTTGTTTTGAGAGGATAAAACCAAGTATATCTTGAGTAATTGTCAATGAAAATGACATAATAACGAAATCCTTGAGTAGAAACAACAGGTGAAGGCCCCCACAAATCACAATGGATCCTCTCTAGAGGTCTTACAGAGATAAAATCAGAAGAACAGAAAGGAAGTCTTGATGTTTTTCCTAGTTGACAAGCATCACAGAAGGAGAAGCTTGACTTATTCACTGCTATGGCTTTATTTTTGATAAGAAGCTGTAGAATATCCTTGTGAGGATGGCCTAGCCGCTGATGCCATACCTCATCACTAGTAGAATGCTGTCTTGTTGAGTAGAAAGCACAGAACCTTGGATAATCCAGCATGTAAAGATCATCATGGCGATTTCCCTGAGTTAGCAGCTGCTGAGTCTTTTTGTCCTTCACAATAACACCATCACAATCGAACTCAATAGTACAAGGATAATCAGTGGTTAATTTGGATACTGAGAGAAGGGATTTAGTGATACCAGGACAGACAAGAACATCCTGCAAAGGTAAGTTACCTTGACTACTTGGCAGAACAGCTGAACCAATGTGAGTTATAGGAAGGAAATCCCCATTACCAACAATCACTGAATCACCACCATGATAAGCATGAGCAGACTGCAGTTGAGCTGTGGAGCCTGTGATATGAGATGTAGCACCACTGTCCGGATACCATTCATGCCCAGAAGAAGGAGGATCCTGTTCAGAGAGCTTCATGGCAGAGAAGGCATTATGATAATCTGGACTTTGATAATCTTGATCAAACCTGTTGTAGCATTTGTAAGCAGAGTGGCCATACTTGCCACAGATCTGGCATGTTGGCCTTTGGTTTGAGCTGTTTGGGGAAGACTGAGAAGACCCTGAAGCAAACTGTTGTTGAAAACCTCTTCCCCTGGTTGAATAATTTCCTCTGCCTCTGTAGCCACCTCTACCGAAGCCACGGCCTCTGGAATATCCACCTCTGTAACCTCCTCGGTCAGCATAGAAAGCCTGGTGTGGCGTAACTTCAGCAGGTGACTCATAAGTTTGCAGCTTTTCATCGAACCCAATGAGCTTGAAGCTCACATCCTCAAGGCATGGACCCGGAAAACCATCCATCGAGTTTTCAATAACTGTGCAGATGGACTCATATTCTTTGCCTAAGCCATTTAAGACACCATAGATCTTTTCATGTTCTGAGATTGGTGAACCAATGGAGTCTAACTGGTCACAGAGACTCTTAATCTCAGCTAGATACTCAGCCATAGTTTTCTGGTTTTTGAAGGTGTTTTGGATCTTCCTTTGTAAATCTAGTTTCCTTGTGGCAGACACTCTATTATATTTCTTAGCAAGAGCCAGCCATACCTATTGAGAAGATCTGAGACCATAGATAGCCTTGAGAGCACCTTCTGTGAGTGTCCCCATTATCCAAGCGACGATGAGTTGATCTATTCTGACTCACTTCTGATACTCAGGATTGCTAACCTCATTAACTTGCTCGCCATTCCTGATTATCATTGTTGCAGGTGGCCGTGGAGTATTGCCAGTAACATATCCAAGGAGAAGCTGAGAAGAAAGGAACTGTTCAAATTGTAGCTTCCACAAGAGATAATTTTTCTCAGAAAGTTTAAGAGTCACGACTTGCGTGATTGTGAGGGCTGAAGTAGAAAAGGGATCAGGAGAGCCTTCCATGGCTCTGATACCATGAAAGCTTGAATGAAAAAAAGTTTTAAAGCTTGAAGAAGATGAATATTATTGATCTCTCTTTCTTAACCTTTTCGGATTACATCATACTCAGCTTATATACTACATTAAGGCTGATGATAAAGGTAAATCTTATCCTTAATGAGAGCATCTTCTTGTTAGGCTGAGCACGTGATTTGGAGTGCATCATAACGGTTGTGTAGCTGGATTGAGTGAGCTGGCGGTCTATCTTTGACTGTACGGACATTTCTCATTCTGAGACTGAGAGGTGAGTGACCGTTGCAGCTCTCTGTTTTTACTGCAGAGATCTTCACTGTTTTGACTGCAGGTAACATCCGGTTGGGCAGAGCTTGGGCTGGAGCATCTTTCTTCTTCTGATGTTGAGTTGCTAGAAGCCCAGAAGGAAGTGTTTCCTTTACATCTTTCACGTTCGATTAATCTCATTATATACTTTAATACAATTTAGAGTTTTTGATCGTTCCCTCGAATTGGGAAGATAGAGGGTTTAAAAATTCGATGTTGGCCACATCAACCCGACATCTAGGAGCTTGGCCCCAAGTGTGAGTCCTCAAATCAAGATTGGAGGCAGAACTTTCCTCTTCTCTGAGAAATTCGAGAATAGAATAGATTTGATTTTTCACTGAGACGAACTGTGAGTAATCGTTAGGAGGAGAGTTGATGAAATTGACTGAACCTTATTAGTTTTCACACCTTCACAATCTCATCTTCTTTATTAGTACGAGGAGGAACCACCAAACTTTATTAATTTCTGAGGGAAACGTAGGCAAGGGTACACACATTTACTTTTTGACATGATGACGACTGAGGTTGTGAAGATTGCCGGAGATCAGAGCCTGGCCAATTGCTTTCTATGCTAAACATAGACTAGGAAAATACATTCACGCTCATTGCCGGTCCAGAGCATAAACGAGAAGGTTATTTTTTTTAAAAAGTGATAAATATATATATTTTAGAAGAACCTTTTAAATTCATTTTCATAATATATATTTCATTTTCTATATTAAAAATGATCTTCAAATCAGTCTATTATTACCTCTAAACTCTATTTTATTGTAATTGTTTTTCAATTTTAGAGGAAAATTAGAGTAGAACATTAGAAAGAAACTCACTATTATAGAGTTTTTCTACTTTAGATAAAAAAAATAGAGGAATAAATTAGAGATTGTATAAAATCAAACCGATTCATGGAGATTTAGGTTTCAAACTATTTTTTATTTAGCATATATTCATAGTTTAAGTTGCATCTGGTGGTATATGATATTTTTCTGAGGCAAATAGATTGTTAAACTTTTTATTAATATTATGAGTTTTATAAAGAATTTGAAAGTACAAAGAATTGTTAAGTTGCATCTGGTGGTTTGAATATTATAGAGTTTTGTGAAGTTAACTTTTTTTTTTTATCTATCGTTCTAGTTCAAGCATAATTGTCAAATTTGTACATTGTTTCTTTTTGTCAAATTTGTACATTTGTACATTGTTTCTTTTAACTTTTTGTTTTCACTAGATTATTTTTCATTTCATTACTTAGATCGAATACTTTTTTGGAATACAAATACACAAGACTAAAGCCGGCTATCACAATCTGATACCAGAACCAAAAGCTGATGTATTAAAGAGAATCCCTGGAGACTAAAAAAACACAAGACATTAAAATGAAAAAACTTACAACCTTAACCTAAAGCCGCTAGCCAATACAAGGTAACAACAACAAAGAAAGAAAATCATATCGAGAACAAGCAAAGAAGACAAGTGAGAGGTAGCGACCACCCAACACCGAGAGAGGAAAAGAGCGTAACATATGTAGTCGAGAATTATTTAAGCTTACCTACCGACACTCATTATATTGCTCCACCATTAGGAGCCACTAGCAAGCCGTATGGAGACCACACCAAGGAAGACGAAGGACCAAACTATTTACCATTCTCCACCGAACAGTTAGATTCAAGTAGGGCCGAAACCTCAATTCCTTAAAGATGGGCCGGAGAACCCTTGTCAAAAATAGAAGAGCAAAGACAGAATATAATGAATAGAACCGCAAGAACTATGCTGATGCACCAACATAAAGGAAAAGCACATTCACAATGCAAATCAACATCACTACCCGAAGCCTAAAAATCACAAACACTACACCAAACTGAAGACAGCAAGCCCGCCAAACTAGCAAGATAACTCCCATCCACAAGGCTGAACTCTAGAAAAAAGATATGGCCAAACCACTTCAAAGCCAAGAGAAACTAATATTGACTAGCTGAGACAAACCCAACTCCTAACGCCAAACACCAACTAAACGAAGACGAAAAGTAAACCAAACTAAAACAAAGGTAGAACCTAATCATCTCTACCCTTCTAAACCACACAACAAACCTACAAGAGCCAAAATTAACCAGACTAAGAGAGGATGGAAGACCAGTCCCAATAAAGATACCCCGACAGCTAGACATCTCATTTGAACTGTCGCAAACCCCGACAATCACCTACACCACATGACCGGCGTGGTGAAACCTCAAAACCAAACTCAGTCAAAACACCACCAGCCCAAACACCCTACGGTACCAGATATACGAACATTACGCCTCACTAGCACAATTTCATTTGAAATGCGCGACCCAACATGATAAAACCAGAATCGCTGCATCTCCAGTATTGGCGGAAAGGGAGGAGGGGGGAAGCGGACTCCGGTGGAGAGGATTGGTGGCTCAGGAGAAGGTAAATAAGAGACAGAGAGGGAAAAGCTACACCGGTAGAAGACGCAAGCGGAGACCCCTCTTAGTAGGAAGAGAACGAATTGAAAATTCCAAGTGATAATCTATTAATATTTCGTAGAGAAAAATAACATTTTTCCGAAAGAGAAGATAAAAATAAACAAAACATTTCTCACGTCCGAGAAAGTTGCAAATGTACTCAAAAATCAAACCAAACAAACTTGTGACTTTTACCCGATTAATTGACGAATTCATCCTCTATTTGGCATTCGGAAACAGTGAGTTTATACTTTCTCCATCAATAGATCCAGTTTTGGATTTTTTTAATCCCCATGGGGATCCAATTTGGTTAAGCAATAGCCTAAGACTTATTGGATATCGTAAGATATTCGAAATTTTATTTATATTCACATTCATCTTTTAAAAAATCAGAGACAAATCGTATATTTGATATCTTGAATATTCCATTATTTTTAATAGTTATCAAAGGAGACATATAATTTGCGGTGAATCACAATTTCCTTTTTGTGATTTGCGAAATATTTTTGAAGAAACGTGTTACTGGGATGAATGCTTCCAAACTCTGTGCGTGTGTGATTGATAAGATTTTTTGGATATTAGTAAGTCCAAAAGATAAACAAGAAGGAATGTTGTCCTAAGTTACAAGAGGACATAAGGAAAAACTGCGTATTCATGCCCGCATAATTAATTTCTGGATAATATGTTCTGTATTCATTAACCCATATTATATATTCTCATTGAGAAAATTTGAAACCTAAACTAATAGAACTGTTGTTTATTTATGCTTTGACCTTAACCCCGTTAAAATAATGGTTAACGGTTTTGACTCGAATGCTGACTCATTCATTTAAAGAAAACAATGTCGTTTTCCAATTTTTTTTTACTAAAAACATTTACCAAAATGACAACATTTTGGACAAATTTAAAACCCTAACACCTCTTCTCTCTCGCGTATAGACCTAAAAGTTGCAATTTGCTTTCTAAAAACCATGATAATATCGCTTCGATTCTTCAATTTCGACGCTTGATCTCACAATTCTGGCGCTCGAATTCCATTACCAACCCGAAATATGAGGTAAGTCACTTAAAATTTTCTATTTTTTCGGGTTTGATGTTATTTCTGTTTTTTTTATGAAACTATGAAATGGCATTTATGGTTGAGAGTTATTGGAATTGACGATTGCAGTAGCTATGGAAGGTAGTGATTTTCGATTTTGTTGTTTTCAGTGATGCAAAGACAATGTTTCATATATACTATGGGGGAAATTTTGAACAGTTGAAGGTGGTGTAGTCGTTTACATCGCGGTCAAATTCAAATGCTTAATGTGCATGCTCCAGCTTTGTTTAGTGCTTTGATGAGATCTTCCAATGTTTTTGTATGGAAAAAGGTAATGGTACAAGATGCCATACAAAGATTTAATTCACGTCAAGGTATTGTGTAATGGTGTGACAATTTTCAGAAGATGTGTGATGCTGCATATTGGACTAAATTTGTGGATATATACATGGAGCATGAATACGTGGATGAAGAAGGTGAGGAAGCTAACCAATATGTAGAAATGGAGGAGAATAACGACCATGATACATATAAAGATGAAGACGTGGTTACTGAGTTTGAGGAAGCAGCCCTGCTGAAGCTGTTGTGTCTGCGATGTGTGAAGATGAAGAAGGCGAAAACTACCATGATACTCATGCATCTTCATAATGTGAAGAAGATCCAAGAGGACATACATATGATAAATGGAAGCGAGAAAGTGAGGAGTTGCACATAAGGCAGTTATTTGTTAGTGTGAAAGAGTTCATAGAGGACGTTTTGGAGTACGCTTTAAAAGAAAGAGGGAACACTCAATTCACGAGATTTGGGAGAATAAAATCTAAAGCGAAGTGTGGAGTAGTAATAGACAAAGATACAACCTTGTGTGCTTAGAGAATTTATTGCTCATGTGAAGAATCTGTTAATCAATGGATGGTGAAGTCTTTTCAGGATGTGCATAAGCTACAAGGATGGGAGGTGCAAGATATTTTCAGATAATATCATTGCTGAGATGTTCTTAAATGAAGTCAGAAATGATCCTGGTATAAAACCTAAAGTAATTCAAGAACTAATTCAGATTCTTTATGAGCCGAGTGCATCAACCGATCAATGTCGAAAGGCGAAGAATAAATCTTTGAATCTCATATAAGCGAAATATGATGAGAAATATTGAAGGATAAAAGACTATGAAGTCGAGATTCATGAGTAATTATTGTGTTATTTACTGTCTCATTCATACAAGGATCTGTGTTTAACATTTCTAGTTGTGTATGCATGAATAATGCATGTGCAACAACAAAGCTTATAACTGTAACATGACCAGGTGGACTTGAGGTGTTTGAGCGCTTTTATTTTTGTTTTCCTAGACTAAGAGACACATGGCAAGCACATTGTCGACCGGTCTTTCGTATCGATGGATGTTTCCTCAAAAACACGACAAAGGGACAACTACTAGCAGCTGTAAAAAGGGATGCAAACAATCAAATCTACCTTATCACTTGGGCAGTAATTCATGTGGAGAACACAAAGAAAATGAGGTGGTTTATATAAAAATTGAAGTCTAACTTGGGTTTTCAAAATGGTGAAGGATTCACCCTTATTTCAGACCGACAAAAAGTAAGTAGAGATTGAATGGTTTTTACATCAAAATGTATTGACTTGTGTCTAATCTGTTGATTTATACTTCTCATCTACAAGGATTGCTCATTGCAGTGAACAAAAAACTGCCTAATGTGGAGCACATAATGTGTGCAAGACACATAAGATTTTCACGAAATCGCCTCAAATGAAGTAGTTGTTTTGGAGGGTTGCAAACAATTCTAATCTTGAAAGCACTAAAGGAGTATGATGAGGACATCTATGACAAGTTAAAGCTGAGAAATTAAGAAACATGAAGACGCGCTTTCTTCATCACAAGATGTACCTGTGAAGATGCACTTAACAACAATTCCGAGTCTTACAACATCACTCTCGAGAAAGCACGGGAAATGCCACTAGTTTAGATGCTAGAGACCATGATGAGGCAAGCTATTCTTTGCATTGATCTTAGGAATCAGAAATCAAATCACCATCAAGGAAAGTTTAGTGAAAAGGTTAGTAAGGTTATTGCGTTGAAGACAAAATACATGAACCAATGTCGAATCTATTCTGTAAGTACTGGTGAGTTTGAAGTGACTGGAGGTGGGATATCATATTCTGTGAACATGAGAGCGATGACTTGTAGCTGCAGGAGGTACAATTTAACCGGGATTCCATGTCGACATGCTCTCCGAGTTGTGTATGACATGAAGAACTATAAGACATATAACTTTGTGTCTACATGGTATTTAACTTCAACATGGCGGAAGCAATATGTTGAGCCTATAAAACCAGTTAAAGGAGTAAAGTTTTGGAAAGATTCCAGTGAATCCACCTTATAACCTCTTCCAATAGAGAAAACTAAGGGTAGAAAGAAGAATCTTGCAAAAAGAATAAAAGGAGTTCATGAGTAACCAACGAAGGGGAGGAAGGTTACTAGACATTTCTAGCGTTGTAGTTTGGCTGGTCATAACGCTTTGGCATGTAAGAGCATGGGAGTTCCCTTGAAACCTCATCCACCAAAGAAGACTAAAGTTCAAAGTTCCCAATAGTCAATGGCTAATAGTGTTGAAGAGTGGCGAAGCCAACCAAATCAAACTTCTCTTACTGATGATTAAGACCAAGTATTAGTTATATATGTTTGTAAGGCGGCTCCAAGTTTCTAGATTATTTCTTATTGACTATTGGTTTTGGTTGCATGTTACTAGAATGGTGAAGACTTATGTTGGTTAGGATCGTTATAAATGGTTTTTACAGAAGACTTATGTTGGTTAGGATCGTTTTGGATGGTTTTTACAGAAGAATTTTATTGGTTAGGGATGGTTTTTACAGAAGACTTATGTGGGTTTGCTTATTTTGATGGGTTTTTACATAAGATTTTTGTCGGTTTTGCGGGTGTTTTTGCATATTTTTGGGTTATGTTAGTTCACATTCGGTTTTAGTATTTGAAGCATTTTATGCTTTAATGTTTGACTTCAACAATTATCAACTATGCTTACATTTCGTCTCTTATTAGAAATCTCACATAAAAACTGTAAATGTCAATCCTTACATGAAAATCATATAACATAGAACTAAGAAAACAAAATTAGAAGAAACAAACTTCTATGGAATGTTAAACTTGTAGCAAAGTTAAGAAACAAAGTAATAGTACAAAGCAACCATTCCAATCCCACACACCATCAACTTCTTAAAGCAACGAAGATCATTAATGCATTCCTTTCCACCTTCCTCACTATCACATTCCTCAAAGCCTCAATCTGCTTCTCATATCAATAAATGTCATCTTCAAAGCTTCAATCTGCTTTTCATACCTAAGAACTGTCAACTTCAAACCAGACAAGTCTCCCTTTTGCTCCATTATGAGAGACTTTAATTTTTCAATATCTTCAACCATACATTCATCAATCCATTTGAACAAATGAAATTTGTCTTTTAATAATTTAAAATCTCAAAATCACTTTATGTATTACAAAAAACTAAAGCCACACCAACATATTAAAAACGAATATACTTACTCATTCGGATCCACGTGGGAAACAATGGAAGAGTCTACCCAGATTTTTTGAAGTTCCAGAGGTTCATATCAAAGACCCTTGTCCACATCTACAAGTTCAAGGCATTCCTCTTTCTCTATCACCACAAACGTGACGCCATTTTCCTGCGATTTGAGATAAACAAAAAATCGTTATAAATACCAAAATTAACCATGATTAAGATGATTTGAGTCACTTGAATCTGCGGACGAGACTAGATTTGATGAAGAAGACATTCTCCTTGCCCAATTTTATAAACCCTAATCATATTTTAACAAATGAGCTATGGAGTTCTGGCGGGGAAGAAGAAAGTGGTTTATGTGTGTTTCCTAAAAAAACACCTAAAACGAGATCGTTTTCATTAAATGAATAAATCACCGAATGAGTCAGCATCCAAGTCAACATTATTAACTATTATTTTATCAAGGTTAAGATCAAAACATGAATAAACGACGACTTTATTAGTTTAATATTAAATTAATTTTTTTGGAAATATATAATTTGGGTTAATGAATACATGAACAAATTATCCAGCGATTAAATGTGGACACGAATACGAATACGCTGTTAAAAATCCATTTATACAGATTCACAGCTGGAGGCCCATTTATACAGATTCACAGCTGGAGGCCCATTTATGTTTTGATGTACGAAACTTCCTAAAAATGTGGTACCCACGCGGCTCTACTTGGCCAAACTAGGGGTGATAAGTCAAAAGTCAATACACAACTGATTGACGACGTGGCATTCAATTTGACACAAGGAAGAGGAAGAAGAGGAAGTTATATCTCACCTCCTCTGTTTCTGCAAAACATCAAGTGGAAACACGACACAAACACTTCTTTCGAAATTTAACAAGACAAACGCGTCTTCTTCACACATTCCATCTTCTTCTTCTTCTTCTTCTTCTTCTTCTTCTGTATATATCTACTCACGTTTTATGAATCTTCTCTCGGTGGTTCATAATCATCGATAAATTCTAGTTTTATCATCAGACCGTTGCTTCATTCTTTGCGTCGTCGTCTGTTATACTCTCCACACTGCACGTAGTAAGCCTCGATCTCTCGAAGCTTAATCTAAATCTTCATTATTCCGATGGTACTTGGATCGTTTTTCTCTTCTCTCAAATTCTGGGGCAATTCTCAGGTAACCTAATCGACTTTTCTGCTCTCTGTTCCACTTCTTCCAAGTTATCCTACTTTTGTTTTAATTTCCATTTTCATTCTTTCTGAAAAAAGAAACCAAAAAGTCAACTAAAATATAGTTAATGGAACAGTGTGCTTAACACAGCGAATCAGACAGACAAAAGATGGCTGGATGTGTAGAACAAGTGTTGTCGTGGTAATAACAAAATAATAATACTAAGAAACTGCGCTTCACAATCCAACCTCTATTGCCTGATTTATGCGATTGAGAAATGAATTGCATTCCGTTATTACGCTCATCCAGATCAGAGACTTCAAACCCTAATCCACAAGTAGTATATTCACTGTACATTCCTTTCATCCAATTATATTCTATTCCAAGTCTGACTTGATTTTGATTTGTGGGAACAGGAGCCGCAGAGAGGGAGGATGCAGGAGATAGATCTTAGTATTCACACAATAAGGAGCCATGGAGGAAGTGTCGCCTCTAAACACAAGCACGATTGGATCATACTTGTGATCTTGGTGGGCATCGAGATCGGCTTGCAACTCATACCTCCCTTCTACAGATACGTGGGGAAAGACATGATGACAGATCTCAAGTACCCTTTTAACGACAACACCGTCCCTGTCTGGTCCGTGCCAATCTACGCAGTGCTGCTTCCAATCATAGTGTTCGTCTGCTTCTACTTGAAAAGGACATGTGTGTACGATCTACACCACAGCATTCTCGGCCTTCTCTTCACCGTCTTGATAACTGGTATCATCACCGACTCCATCAAGCTCGCCACCGGACGCCCTCGTCCTAACTTCTACTGGCGTTGCTTCCCCGACGGGAAAGAGCTGTTTGATGCGTTGGGAGGTGTTCTATGCCATGGTAAAGCAGGAGAGATCAAGGAAGGTCACAAGAGTTTCCCCAGCGGACACACGTCTTGGTCCTTTGCGGGACTTGGTTACCTCTCGCTCTACTTGTCTGGTAAAGTCAAAGCCTTTAACAGAGAAGGACATGTGGCTAAGCTCTGCCTTGTGTTCGCCCCTTTGCTCGCGGCTTGCCTCGTTGGGATATCACGTGTGGATGATTACTGGCACCACTGGCAAGACGTCTTCGCCGGAGCTCTCATCGGCCTCTTCGTGGCTGCCTTCTGTTACCGTCAGTTCTATCCCAACCCTTACCACGAAGAAGGATGGGGTCCTTACGCCTATTTCAGAGCAGCGCAGGAACGAGGACAACCACAAAACGGAGATGCGTTGAGGACAATGTCTCTGCAGGTGAACTCAACCTCTCTTGAAAACATGGAGTCTGGCACTTCCTCTGCGCCAAAATGATTAATTTCTTCTATTTCATTATTTGGTATTTCATTTTGGTAGTCTTGAGAGTGTGGATGCTATAGTTTGCATATGTGTGTATTTTTAACCTCTATTTGTAAGTAAATCTACTTTTTATATTGATATAATAAAATAGCGGAATCAGGTTTCAAACTATTTTGCAAAAAATACTAATCATAAAAACTAGTGGAATAAAAGTGTTGATTGGTAGTTTGTGGAATCACGTCTAAAAACGTCGTTCCGCAAATTTTTGTCAGCTACAAAAATTTGTGTAATAAAGAGAAAAACGCGAAATTACAAAGGAAAATTCATTTCATGGAAAGTGAAGTTTAGATTAATTGCAGAATTAATATTGGCTTGATTGGTAATTTGCAGAATGGCGAAATTGCGTTTAAACGTAAATTTTGTAGAATTGTATTTTAAATACAATTCCGCCATTTCACGATTACTCATATGCTGCCAATCAAAACCAAATAAAAAGCGCGAAAATGTAAGTCTCCATTTTCGTTTAAAATATTAAAAAAGAAAATGCATTCTGCAAAAAGATAAGATTTAAGTAGATTAAATGTGAATGATGAATGAATGATGAATATAGAAACGAGGAAACGTTCTGGAAGATGAAGAGTAGGGTGACATGGGCACAACATGGAGATAGAAGCACTAAATTTTTATATGCTGCTACGAAAAACAGAAGAGCCCAAAACCGAATTCATAGCCTAGTGGATGATTATGGGAAGGAGTGGTTCTCGGCCAAAGATTTGGGACGTGTGGCCGAGGACTATTTCAAAAGGATGTTTGGATCAGAAGATGTTGGCATTTATTTGGACCAGGAGGATATAGTTCATGAAGCTCATAGGAAGGTGACAGATGAGCAGAACCATATGCTTCTGAAACCAGTGACGAAAGAAGAAGTGAGATGCGCTGTCTTTGATATCAATCCCAATAAATGCCCTGGACCGGATGGAATGAATGCCTTCTTCTTTCAGCAGTTTTGGGAATGGATAGGGGATGATGTTTTCGGGATGGTCAAAAAGTTTTTGGAAACGGGAGAGTTGGAAGAGGAGATCAATCGAACTAATATTTGCCTCATCCCGAAGAAGTTGAAAGCCAAAAGATGTCAGATTTCAGACATATCAGTGTGAGTAATGTTGCTTATAAGATCATAGCAAAACTGATGGCAAAAAGGCTGAGAAAGATCCTACCTAAGATTGTTTCAGAGTCGCAAGCAGCCTTTATAAATGGTAGATTGATCACAGACATATTCTAATTGCACACGAGCTTCTACATGCCTTAAGATCTAATAACAGATGTGCTGAGGAGTTTGTTGCTATCAAGACTGACATCTCGAAAGCCTATGATCGGGTTGAGTGGAGATTCTTGGAAGAGACTCTAAGGTTATTGGGTTTCGCAGACCACTGGATTAAGCTGGTCATGAAAGGTGTCTCTTCAGTCTCATATCATGTCCTTATTAATGGACAAACCTTTGGAAATATTAAACCCTCAAGAGGTATTAGACAAGGGGATCCTTTATCCCCCTATCTATTTGTCCTATGTACTGAGATGTTGGTGAGGATGTTGAAGAGGGCTGAGAAGGAAAAACAGATAACTGGACTAAAAGTAGCAAGGAAGGCTCCCTCAATATCACATCTTCTATATGCGGATGATAGCCTTTTCTATTGCAAGGAAAGTGATGAGGAACTTGACCGAGTTCAGTCTATTTGGGAGAAATACAGTTTGGCTTCAGGGCAGCGCATTAATTATCAGAAATCTTGCATTTACTTTGGTAAGAAGATCCCGCCTTCAAGAAGATCCAATGTAAAGGTGAAACTGAGAATTGAAGAAGAGGGTGGAGAAGGATTTTACTTAGGTCTACCTGAAGCTTTTGGGGGTATAAAGGTTTCAGTATTGAGTTTCTTAAAGGAAAAGTTGCAGCAAAGAGTGGGAAGCTGGCATAATAAGTTTTTGTCTCCAGGGGGTAAAGAAGTCCTCCTCAAAGGAATTGCTTTTGCGGTTCCAACATATACTATGTCATGTTTTCTGCTTCCAAAGTCGGTGTGCAAGCAGATAGTGTCTATAATGGCAGATTTTTGGTGGAAGAGCTCTAAAGAAAGAAAAGGAATTCACTGGAGGGCGTGGGAGCATCTAAGTAAACCTAAGGAGAAAGGTGGTCTGGGTTTTAGGGATGTTGAGGCCTTTAACCTCGCCTTGCTGGGGAAGCAACTGTGGAGAATGCTATCTCACCCAAACTCACTTCTGACAAGAGCCTTCAAAGCAAGGTATTTCCAAAACTCAAGTCCTCTTGATGCAGATTTGGGATCAAGACCGTCTTATGCGTGGAGAAGCATACATGCTGCTCAAAATCTGATTAAAAAAAGGAGCAAGAATGGTCATTGGGAATGGAAAGGATACACGAGTTTGGGAAGACCCATGGCTTGAAGGAAAACCGGCAAAACCTGTTAGAAGGCTAAGAGTTGATTCTCGAGTGAGAGAATATAACTAGCTGCAGAAGTTAAGAGTCTCAAATCTGCTATCTATGGATGGAAGAGAATGGAATGTGGACCTGTTATTAGCTATTTTCCTTGAAGAAGACAGCAAAAGAATCCAAAAAATTAGACCAGGAGGTCAAAACTGCTATGATAGCTACTGCTGGGACTACACAAGGTCAGGACATTACACAGTCAAGTCCGGATACTGGGTGATTTGTAATGTTGTGGATGAAAGACTAGATAGAGTGGAGTATAATCAACCGAGCTTGGATAGTATTTATCAGACCATTTGGAAGACTGAAACTGGTCCCAAGATCCATCATTTCTTGTGGCGATGTCTGAGCAATTGTGTCCCTGTAACAGCAAATCTCCGACGCAGACATCTTACGAAGAATGGTGATTATTGCAGATGTCAAGGCATATATGAGTCGATTAATCATGCTCTTTTCCAATGTCCATTTGCGCGTTTAGTGTGGGCAATTTTTCCAATCCCTGCACCTCCGCAAGGCGAAATGGGGGATTCGATTTTTGAGAATATGTACAGGGTCCTGACTTGTAAACTATTCTATCCTTTTGAGAAAGATGCAGGAAGCTTGAGCTCTTGGATCATGTGGCGAATATGGAAGAATCAGAATGAGTTTACGATTAAAGGAAATGAATATGATGCAAAACAGACCCTGATGAAAGCATATGAAGAGACTAATGCTGGTGGTGGTAATGATGATAGATGGAACCCCCTCCACCATCATGGGTTAAATGCAATATTGATGGGTCTTGGACGGCAAACATAGATCAGTGTGGGGTCGGGTGGATACTCCGGGATTGTAGTGGCCAAGCATTATGGATGGGTGGTCGGAGACTCCCTAGTCTTGCATCGCCTGTGGAAACGGAAGCTGAAGCTATTAGATGGGCAATGCAATGTGTTTCTAATCTAAACTATGATCACGTTGTATTTGAGTCAGATTCACAGGTGATCATCCAGGCCCCGAATGAGGAGGAACCTCTTCCGGTGGTGAATGAAATATTGCAGGACATAGCACACTGGATGACAAAATTCAGGGAGGTTAAGGCTATTTTCAGATCGAGGAAATGTAACATGGTGGCGGATAGAATAGCAAAGGAGTCAACTTCTTTTGATAATAGTACTCCTAGGTTGTATTCTATAGTGCCTATTTGGTTAAGATCCTTAGAGGATGAAAAACAGAGTTTGTATGTGACTTAAGTTGGTTAATATATGTAGTCGATGTTGAACAAAAAAAAAAGTAGATTAAATGTATTCTGCGAAATTACCTTTAAACTCAACATTTTTAAATGTAGTTCCACTATTCTATTATTCTGCCATTAGTCAGATGTTACCAATCATGTCATTTTGGGAATGCTAGACAAGATCACATTACCATATCTGTTTAGCCAGAAACTACATGTCAAAGTAACATGCTGTTATGAAGGACTACTAAAAATAAAGAAATATCGGATTTGTGTATATTTAAGCAAATACGATGTTGTTGTTTATGAATTTTCTTTTGTGTACACATTTGCTTAAACTAAAAAATGGAAATAGTTAACCAAACCGAGAAGGTTAGACTTTTGGAGGGGTATGATAACAGAAAAATATCCCATTCGATTCGTACAGCCCAACACCCTTCGGAGAGAGCGACTATGGGCGGCTCCGGCGATCAATCTTCCATTCCCTCTATGGATTCCGGCCAAGCCCGCCTGAAGGAGCTCGGCTACAAGCAAGAGCTCAAGCGCAACCTCTCGTCTGTCTCCGCTCTTTCTCTTTTCTTTTCTTTGTGTTTACCATATTTTAATTTCGCTGAAGCCTGCCTAAAGGTTAAACATTTAAATTTAGGGTCTTCTCCAATTTCGCCATCTCCTTCTCAATCATATCGGTGCTCACCGGGATCACCACCACCTACAACACCGGCTTGAGATTCGGTGGCACTGTCACTCTGGTCTACGGATGGTTCGTGGCGGGAGTGTTCACAATGTGTGTGGGGCTATCGATGGCCGAGATCTGCTCCTCGTACCCAACCTCCGGCGGTCTCTACTACTGGAGTGCTATGCTCGCCGGCCCCCGATGGGCTCCACTTGCCGCTTGGATGACCGGCTGGTACTACAAGCTTCTCTTCTCTCTCTTTGTATCAATCGAAATTAGAACCAAAGCGTGTCTCTAATTTCCTGTGTCGCTTTTTTCAAAATCTTTCAGGTTCAACATCGTTGGTCAGGTGTGTATAAACAATTCTTACCAGGCTTCACTTATAGATCATCGTTGTGGCTGGCTAAAGTAAAAGTTTGTGGTGTGTGTTTTGCAGTGGGCAGTGACGGCGAGCATTGATTTCTCTTTGGCACAGCTTATTCAGGTGATCGTGCTACTCTTTACCGGCGGTAGAAACGGCGGTGGATATGAAGGATCCGACTATGTGGTGATTGGCATCCATGGGGGAATCTTATTCGTACATGCACTTCTCAATAGCCTCCCAATCTCCGTCTTGTCTTTCATTGGACAGCTTGCTGCTCTCTGGAATCTACTCGGTACCCATCTCTTCTCATCTTCAAATTTCATCTCTTTGTTTGTGTTTTTTTGTCTCCAAAACAAGTAAGATTGATTCTCTTATTCAGGGGTTGTGGTGCTCATGATTCTGATTCCTGTGGTTTCTACGGAAAGAGCCACCACTAAGTTTGTCTTCACTAACTTCAACACTGACAATGGACTCGGCATTACCAGCTACGCTTACATATTCGTTCTTGGGCTCCTCATGAGCCAGTACACCATTACAGGGTATGATGCCTCTGCCCACATGGTGAGTATGCAAACACAACGGGTTCTGTTTTTATGATTGTGTTAAGCTTTTCTTGATGATGGTATAAAATAATAAATTGTAGACTGAGGAGACGATCGACGCTGACAAGAACGGGCCAAGAGGAATAATCAGTGCAATTGGGATATCAATTCTGTTTGGATGGGGCTATATATTGGGCATAAGCTATACAGTCACAGACATACCTTACCTCTTGAGTGAGACCAACAACTCTGGTGGGTACGCCATTGCTGAGATCTTCTATTTAGCTTTCAAGAGCAGGTTTGGGAGTGGTACTGGGGGAATCGTGTGCTTAGGCATTGTTGCGGTAGCTGTATTCTTCTGCGGCATGAGCTCTGTCACCAGCAATTCCAGGTATGTGATTTGTTTTTGGTTTAAGGCGTAGAGCACGTTTGCATTTTGGATTGATCATATGCATGTATGTATTTGGGTTAAATCAGGATGGCTTATGCGTTTTCGAGAGATGGAGCGATGCCATTGTCGTCCTTATGGCACAAAGTGAACAGCAAAGAGGTTCCCATCAATGCGGTTTGGCTCTCTGCTTCCATATCGTTTTGTATGGCCCTCACCGTAAGTCCTTCTGTCTCTCTCTTTCTGTGTGTTAGGAATTGCTGTTTGAATGTTGTGATGAAAACTGGCAGTCACTGGGGAGCATAGTGGCGTTCCAAGCAATGGTGTCGATAGCAACGATTGGACTATACATAGCATACGCAATCCCGATTCTTCTAAGAGTGACGCTCTCACGCAAGACATTTGTGTCTGGACCATTCAGCCTTGGGAGGTATGGAATGGTGGTTGGGTGGGTGGCAGTCATATGGGTTGCAACCATCTCCGTCCTCTTCTCACTTCCCGTGGCTTATCCCATAACGGCCGAGACGCTCAACTACACTCCAGTGGCAGTCGCTGGTGTGTTGGCCATAATCCTTTCGTATTGGGTTATAAGCGCCCGCCATTGGTTTACAGGTCCGGTCTCCAACATTGGTAGCTGAAATAACTTTGTAACCTTTTGGGGGTGGTTGCATGTTTGTTGCTCTTATTCATATAGTGAAGGCCTAAAGGCATTCAAGCTGTAATTCAGACTATATATTCAACAAGCAGCCGCATCTCACATTCCTATACTACTCGAAAGTCTAACATAAATTTACAAAAAATGGAGTAATAAGCAACTGATAGAGATAGACGATGAAAAAGAAAAATGAGGATATAGTAAAAATTACGCTAGAAGGAGGGGTCGAACCTCCGACCTTGTGGTTAACAGCCACACGCTCTAACCAACTGAGCTATTCCAGCTTTGTAAATACTATTAACAGTTTAAATACAAATCCTTATAACTCAACAACCAAACTGTCCAAATTACGACATAGCTTTTTTTTTTTTTCCGGCAAGAGCAATGTTAAATCATTTGATGCCAAAAAAAGCAATGTTAAATTATTTGTAAAGCCTTCTAGCTAAGTAGATTTTTATATGTGGTTTTATAATGTTTCATAGCATCTTATAATATTGTATTGATCGTAACACAAGTTGAAATATGAGTGTTTTAAAGCACCGTTAATTATCATAATCTACATAACTAAACAACAAAAGAAACATAAACTCAGAAAGAAAAGAAAAATCTACTTAGCTGCTTTGTGGTTTGTTCAAGTTCTATAGTCTACTTGAGTCATGGCTTTGAATTGCTTAACCTAACGCTTTTCTTCTTCAAATACCCATTCAAGGATAACATTCTTAGAGTCTTCTCTCTGGAGAATTCCGGTTCTTCTCTTCCTTTTTCACTGATTTTGTCTCTCTGGCATCGGGACTCGACAACGCCGTGAAAGACTTCGCTACCACCCCTTTTTCTCTTTAACGGCGCCTCATATGGGTTTCGGCTTTCTTCGAATAAGTTACTCCCGTTCTTGATCCTAAATCACACAATGATCTCTCAAATCTGTCTCTGAAGATGGTACAGTCCAACACAAAGCTCCCTGGATCCTTTTGCTTTTCTGGAACTCTGTTCAAGATGACAGCACTACAGACCTCAGTGATCATCATCATACACTCATCATCTCCCATATCGGATGTCAACATCTGCTTCAAGCATCTCTTCAACACTGGGTTATTGCTGACAGCATCCATTAATGGCACTGGAAGAGTTAGCTTGCTCAACATAGCCATGTACTTAGCCTTGAACCGTTCAAACTTAGACCGCTTTGGATTCCTAGGGAAAGGTACCTTGGGTTTGTACACTTTCCCTGCAGCGATAGTAGCTTTCGTTTGACTCTCTGACTCTGTACACGTCTGATGTCGACCGACATCATCTTGGTGTCGATCGACGTTGGTTGATTTCGTTCTGGCGTCGACTTCAAAATCGATCTCGATCGATTTCCGTCCGTCATGAGAAATCGAAGAAATTGGTGTCGCCCGATTACTAGTAGTGGTGTCGGTCGACGTCCGTCTCGCAGCTTCATATTCTTCTTAAATTTTTTCTATTTCTTCGATCTCTTTATCAGTGATCGGCCTATTGGGGATGGTGTGCAGTTCCTTCCCACTCCGCAGTGATATAGCATTGCAGTGATGCTTTGGGTTAGTATCTGTACCTCCAGGGAGGAATCCGGTTTCCCTCTTAACAGCTCCAACAGTTTGAGCCACTCGAGAATCCAATTGCCTCACACGTGTACTCAAGGATTCAAACTTCCCATTCAGATCTTCATACACAACATCCAGCTTCTTGTTGAAATCTACATTGATCTTAGTCTGATCTTCCAGCACCCGCTCCAGCATGGCTTCCATCTTGCTCTCATGAGCACTAACAGCAGGAGGTGTCTGATATGAGGATGATCTATAGTTCCTCTGATATGAATTACCTTGCTGAAAATGTTTCTGGTAACCAGCATTCTGACCATAGCCTGAAGAGTTTTGGTTGCTTGTGAAAGCACTCTTCTGTCCACCATTAAAGAACTTATTACCATGCTGATTACCAAACCTGTTTCCTTGGAATCCAGAGCCACTAATGTAGTTCACATCCTCTTCTTGGTTGTCTTCTTCAACCTCAAATACTTCAACATCCTGAGCAAAGTGAACAGCCTTCTTTGCAGTCAATAAGCTGTGAACAGAGTCCAACTTATTCTTGAATTCAATCATCTCCAGCTTATCAACCTTTCCACCAGATTCTTTCCTTCTTCTATCGGCAGTCTTGGTGCTATTGCTGCTCACCAAGTTGTCAATTAGCACTCTAGCTTGCTCAGGAGTCCTTGTATTGAAATTGCCATTGCTGGCATTATCCAATGCGGATTGGTAGTGGAGATCAATACCTCTGAAGAATATGCCCATCAGCGTTACTTCAGAGAATCCATGGTGAGGACAGTCACGCTGGTACATCTTAAATCTCATCCAAGCAAACTTAAGAGGCTCTGTAGGACCTTGGGTGAAGGTAAGAATATCCTGTCTCGACTGATCAGAGCGAGCATCATCATAAAAGTGCCTCAAAAACTCCCTCTTCACAGCGTCCCAAGTGGTATACTTCCCAGGTGAAAGTTGTTTCAGCCAAGCTGCAGCCTCTCCAGCGAGAGAATATGGGAAGAGCTTAAGGTAGAGAAAATCATAGTTTACCCCATTGTACTTTATTCCAGTGACGAAGTCTTCAAAATCATCAATATGATCCATGGGTTTCTCATGTGGTAGACCATTGATAGGTGTATAGTTTTATCCCTATTCTACTGCAAGTGCACAGTTAATGCAATCGTAGTATATAAGGTATCGAATCCCACAAGGACTCTCAGTCACACAATAGATTATTAGTAGTTCAGATTAAATTAAGCGAAGCAGATGTGAAAACAGTAAACGAAATAGCAAAGTAAATCAAGTGAGTTTGTAAGCAAGAAGGCGAAGCGTTAGGTTTCAGGAGTTCTCAGGAAATCAGGAACGCAAGCAATCAATCTATCTAGATCTAATCAATAACTGTTCTAGAACTCAAACACTGATATAGAATTAACCAAATTCCTTTGCAATAATTCTCTAAGTCTAAGTGCAGCAAACCAAACTTTCGTTTGCGAGAACTAACAGATTAAACCAGCATTAATTCCAAGTTTGATATGTTCACAATTATCCTAAACCAAACTTTCGTTTGCGAATAGTTTAATTGCTTATCTAGGTTCTTTCCAGTTAAATTAACCAACTTCCGCTGAATTAATCAACCTAACATCATAACTCTGATTAGCTACTTCAGATTTAGCATTAAGAACAACTTAGATAAAGAACTAGCAGATATGAATCTCTACAGATTAATTAAACTATAATTCTCTGAAATCCCTAATGAGAATCCTTCAACCTAACAGGTGATCTACTCAGACATATTCATCGAGACAGAAGATATCATAAGTAGAAAACCAAATATCATATAATCAAATAGAACTGGGGTTCAAAATCAAGTCTCTTCCGAGATCAGGATCAGCCCCTCAACTTTCTCTGAGTAAAACTTAACGTAAGAAAAGCTTAGCCTCACAAGTGGCTGTAAAACCTAATTATAATCCTAAAACACGTTTTGGGGTTTCTTTGTAAATATCAGGAACTTCTGGGCAAAATTGCAATTTCATCATTCTTCATTAATCCGTCGTTTTGCCCATCTCGCTGGTGCAACGATCGATGCCATAAGTGTGACGATCGTTGCAGCTCGGAAATATCAACAGTGAACTCTATCTCTCGGCCAAATACTCCAATTAGCTCCAGAATGCTCCATTATCTCCAATTTAGCTCCAAACCTGATTATACCTGTAAAAGACTCTAAAAGAACACAAAAGACACTAAAAACACAACTATATCATGGCATAAAACCGGTAAAAACCATGATATATCAACTCCCCCACACTTAGCCTTTGCTTGCCCTCAAGCAAAACATAGAACTAAAGCTTGGTGAAGAGGTTTGAAAACTCTTCAGAAACTCATTTCATCCTAGAAGCTACAATACTCAGATTCCCCTTAGTAAACCACTGCAAGAATCAATCACAGAATATCAAGACCAACATGTACTTCCCCCACACTTAGCAACTGTCCTAGGTAAACTCCACAATCACATTCAAGCATTCAAATTCTCCCTACTGACTTCTGCAAGTATTTAAGTGCGGTCTCACCTAAGGAGTATCGATCAAAGGGCACATGGATTCTTACCTTATCAGCTCTAGACCACCATACTATCTTTCTCTAGTCCCTTTCTTCTCTTTCCCTTCTTTAACAACTGATTTTTCCCCATTGGGTATCATTTTATTTTTTTATCAGTGTTCTTCCCGTTATGGGGTGTACTTTGGACACATTCCATGGATCACATGAGAGAAAATAGTGTTTGCTACCATTCCCATGACCACTTCGGAGTTACTAACTCATCCTCAGTTTATTATCTTTTTTTTTTTTTTTACTTTATAGAAGGGGAGAAGGGAACTAAATATGATAGGTTGACAGGCTGTGTCAGAACTAACAAGGGAATCCAACACAGAGTATACCAAGCCCTTAGGTGAGAAATCTAAGTCAGTATTAAGTTGAAGTCAGTAAAAGGATCCTCTGATACCTGAAGTGATGTGGGTGTTCCCAGTAGGTTGATCTGTGATGGGGTTTTCTAATAGTCAGAGATAGATCCTGCAACTTCATCCCAATGGTTACTTAAGTTCCTGCAAGTCTTGTAAATCTTCTCAGAAAATCATAGTTTCTTACTTAGACAATTTTGACTCAATAAAACAAATTTTTTTTTTGAAAAACGGATTGACTCTTAAGAAAACAGAAAGATATAAGTCAGTAGCACCTCCCCCACACTTAACACACACTGTCCCCAGTAGTGTCAAGCGAAGGATTGGTAAAAATAAAGAAAAATTGTTAATGGATGTTTTAGTTCTGTCGGGTTTACCTCTGTCGCTCAAGCACCGATCGTTGCACTAAGTGCGTCGATCGTTGCTAGGCAATTTTGTTGGGTGTCGATCGTTTCTCAAAGCAGCAACGATCGTTGCAATGCGCATATCGGATCAGACAGCTAGTTAGCAGGTTAGTCCGTCGGTTTATGTCAATTTTTTAAAAAACCTGCAGGCTGAAAACACTAGAAACATAGTAAAATCGAAGCAAAAGATGTACCAAATAAAGTACAAATCATCCAAACATAGTAGAGTCCTAAAAATCAAAAGGAGAAAAGTGCAAAAGAAAAGAAAAAGTCAGAATACAGAACCGAAAGTCTGAACATGGAGACTACGCTCACTCGCTCACATCATCTATCCCACCATACAGTGCATCGTCATCGGCTGCCTCAGCTGCGGCATCAGTATCAGTCGGGGGAGGAGGAGTCGGGGATCGTCGTCTGCGTCGAGAAACGGGTACGGGCTGATGAACTGGTGGCTCTCTCCTGCAAGTGCAGCCGCGCAGGAAATCCCAAATGGTCTTGAACATACCTTCCTGACGCTCTCTCCAATCACCCTCAGACATCTCACGCACATACATAGACGGGGCTGGATATGGACCGATGTCCTGTGGAGCAGGGGCAGCAGCAGGTGTAGGGGCAGCAGAGGTCGAAGCTCGTGCGGAAGGCTCTCCCAGCGGATTAGCCATGGTAGGCACTGCACGTCGAGCGCTAGCGGGAGGGTGGAAACTCAAAGCATCAATGGTATCGATCCGAGTATACCTGGCAGCAGGAAGATCGATGCCATACTGTGTATCCTCAGGGTCGTGGTAGACCCACACTCGCCCCTCCTTCAGCCACGTAGCACTCTGCAAGTGACTGAGATCCAAGAACTCGCGCTCAGTAACGCACTCTGTATCTCTCATAGGGATCCCGCAGTGTCCGAAAATAGGAGTGAGAAGACTCCCTACTGTCTCCTTGCGCGCGCCTTCATAAGGCTTCTTCTGCAGCTCGCAAAGATGATGGGCAAATACGGCTCCTAGGTTGACTTTCCTAGCCGGGTTTCTCACATCAGTACTCCTGAACTGCTCTGTCAGTCCTCTAAATAGAAACTCCAACTCGTTCTTGCGCATCTTGTTGGCATCATGCTTGCACAATAGAGTGCGTCCCAAGATACGCAAGACATACCTGAGAACCGGATGCCTAACCTGAATAACAGGCGTAGTCCGTGAGTGATACCGTCCACCACCAATGTACTGCCAGAACTGCACTTCCTCTGCTGGTGCCCATGGAAGGGTCATGTCGGTGTGTGGCTGCTCAATGCTAAACCCATAAATCCTACAGATATCGAGAAGGGGTACTCGATACCTGGCGCCGAGACACATGAAAGTGAAAGTGCCTCCTCGAGCATCCATGCTGTCCGGGTTCGGGTAGACAACCCTGCATGTGGCAAGCAACTGTCTCACCAGCTCTGGGTATAAATCGTAAGGCTGCATCGGCATTATCCCCAGACCAATGCCTCTGCATAGCTCCATAACCTGCGTGTCTATGCCGAGACTCTTGCAGGTTGAGTAATCAGCGAACTTGGTTGGCGCTATCTCCATACCACACCAGCCGTTATACAGCAACGTGTCGTATTCGTCCCAGTACTCGTGTAGCGGCCTCTCTGTGAAATCGTCCGTACCGAGCATCCTCTTAATAAAACCACTCCAGTTGCGATCACTCGGGATCAGAAGTTTCTCTGCCCTTGGCCATGGTGGTCCTATGGTCGCATGAACCAAATGATACGGCTGTGGAGGATCAGAATCCCTGTGCAACCATTCCGGTGGTGGAATGTATTGTCGTGAGGCGCTTGCGGCTGTTGCTCGTTTCTTGCGAGGTTGATTCTGAGTTGCCATCTGCAAAACATAAAATTTGAACAAATCAGTCTCGGCAACTCTCTGTGGAATCGTCGTGCAACGACCGTTGCACTAAGGCAGCGATCGTTGCAAGGCGATTTCCAATACTCGAACATTTCCCCAGAATCGCAGAGCAACGACCGTTGCTTTAGTGCAACGATCGGTGCTTAGCGATTCTGGCCGCAATCAACAGTTAGCATAATCGTTCTAAATCGTGTTATCAACCACAAAATCAACAACAATCCATCACAAAACACCCTAAATCATACTCCATTAGTCATGCATTCATCAATTCCATCCAAAATTCTCAATTTCTAAAACCCTAATGGTTGAATCCGAAAATAGAAGAACATTACCTTGATTTCGTGAGATATGGGTTGGAGAAATAGATTGGGAGTGTAAAAATAAGTAGATAGCACTTGGAAACAAGAAATTTGATGAAGAAATGATGATTTTTGGGCGGAGGTTCTCGGTGTGTCGACTAAAAGAAATAGAGAAGAAGGAGAGAAAAGAGGGTTTAAGGTAACTTACCTTTGTCGTGGGTGCAACGATCGTTGCATACAATGCAACGATCGATGCTGATTGAACCAGATTGATTCCGGTCTAGCGCGACATACCTTTATTTTCGATTTAAACCAAGTGCAACGACCGTTGCACATGTGAGCAACGATCGTCACACATCTCCAGACTGGGTTCTGTATCTAAAACTAGCAGATACAAATAAAAACGTGAAATATTAGGAAAAACACCAAAAATGAAAAGGAAAAATAATTAAACCTAGCAGTGGGTTGCCTCCCACTCAGCGCTTGTTTCAAGTCATTAGCTTGACTTTTGGTAATGAGGTCGCAATCATGGAGGTTTCAACAGAGACTTTGAGTGTCTCTGTGAATGCCTTATCATCCACGGTGGTGTGTAGGCAGTAGCAGCATGATGTCGTCCAAGGAACGTCGGGAGGAATGTAGGGTGAGATTGACACTTGGGTGTTTTAACGCTCTTTCCTGCATTCAAAACAGTGGAGTCAGGAGGTTTAAACTTAGAGGATTTACGCTTTACCTTTGGCAAAGATTTGTTGTTCGGAGCCTTCTGTTTATGAGTAGTTTTAGGCCTTGAAGATGTTAGAGTAGGCTCTTGTGGAACCACCATCTTCTTGTCAACCACCACTGTGCACTGAACCACATCTTTAGACTTAACGGGAGCTTTCGGGAATGGTAATGGAGGTTTGTAGGTTCTTTCCTTAGCAGGTCCTTGAGATATGAGCGAAACTGGTTCCTTTCGGGGTGCAACGATCGGTGCATGTGATGCAACGATCGATGCTGTCGTCTCAGCTCGGGTTTCAACTACAGTCTCAGGTTTATCCGCTTCTCGGTCCATTCCAGCCATCTCTGACTCAAATTTCTCTCCTTGGCTTGGTCCTGCTTCAATCTGAACTATCCAAGTCAAGAGATCCATATCAATCTCTGTTGAGTCAGGTGCATCGAAGCTTTCAAACTCAGGTAATTCAACATCAAATCCCCCTCTGTCTTCCACAAATTCCACAGCCTTAACTGCTAGACATGATCCATGATCCATCTGTGTGTCATCCTGAATGGGAATGTTGCTGGCATGAGCTTCTTGAGAATCCTTCCTTGGGGTAGAACTTGAAACTTGATCCATCTGTGTGTCCAGCTGCTTCATACGAGTGTTCAAGGATTCAAATTTCTCATTCAAATTAGTGTACAGGTTCTCTAGCTTCGAGCTGAAAGAAGCTGTGTTCTGCTGTTGCTTTTCAATTGATTGTTCTATCATCATCTCTAGTTTGCTCCTTTGTGTAGGAGGTGCCAGATAGGAAGTATAATTATGGTCTCTTGATCCTTGAGCATGCCTAGAACCTTGTCTCTGCTGATGTCCCAATGTATGTCCATAAGAGTCGGCTCTAGCCATATAGTGTACCTCTGCAAATTTATCAGTTTTTGCCTCTGCTCGGAACTGTCTCTCCCTAAGTAAGATGTCGTGGATGTCATCTATCTTATTCTGCATCTCAGCTACTTGCCCAACCAATACATGGTAATCTGGTAAGATGGGGTTTCCTTCCCCATCTATTTTCTGACCTTTTGCGTTGCATATGTGACCCTCTTGGTCTCGTAAAACGCCGTTTTCACCGCGAATCAAAATCACAGGCTCCATGGCGCGGAACCTATTGAACGTCTCAGATCTCAGCATCGCTGTTCTCGCCTTGTGTCGATCGATGCGAGGTGAGCAACGATCGATGCAGTTACGAACAAGTGTCGATCGACACACAGGACCGTGTCGATCGATGCAATGCGACTCCTGCAATACCAAAGAAACAAGAACGTAAGTAAACAAGAAAATTAAAAAGAATGCTTAGTCTAAATCCTAATACTAAATCTATCGGTGAACTCTATCGGTGAACTCAAAGAGTCCCCGACAACGGCGCCAAAAACTTGATAGGTGTATAGTTTTATCCCTATTCTACTGCAAGTGCACAGTTAATGCAATCGTAGTATATAAGGTATCAAATCCCACAAGGACTCTCAGTCACACAATAGATTATTAGTAGTTCAGATTAAATTAAGCGAAGCAGATGTGAAAACAGTAAACGAAATAGCAAAGTAAATCAAGTGAGTTTGTAAGCAAGAAGGCGAAGCGTTAGGTTTCAGGAGTTCTCAGGAAATCAGGAACGCAAGCAATCAATCTATCTAGATCTAATCAATAACTGTTCTAGAACTCAAACACTGATATAGAATTAACCAAATTCCTTTGCAATAATTCTCTAAGTCTAAGTGCAGCAAACCAAACTTTCGTTTGCGAGAACTAACAGATTAAACCAGCATTAATTCCAAGTTTGATATGTTCACAATTATCCTAAACCAAACTTTCGTTTGCGAATAGTTTAATTGCTTATCTAGGTTCTTTCCAGTTAAATTAACCAACTTCCGCTGAATTAATCAACCTAACATCATAACTCTGATTAGCTACTTCAGATTTAGCATTAAGAACAACTTAGATAAAGAACTAGCAGATATGAATCTCTACAGATTAATTAAACTATAATTCTCTGAAATCCCTAATGAGAATCCTTCAACCTAACAGGTGATCTACTCAGACATATTCATCGAGACAGAAGATATCATAAGTAGAAAACCAAATATCATATAATCAAATAGAACTGGGGTTCAAAATCAAGTCTCTTCCGAGATCAGGATCAGCCCCTCAACTCTCTCTGAGTAAAACATAACGTAAGAAAAGCTTAGCCTCACAAGTGGCTGTAAAACCTAATTATAATCCTAAAACACGTTTTGGGGTTTCTTTGTAAATATCAGGAACTTCTGGGAAAAATTGCAATTTCATCATTCTTCATTAATCCGTCGTTTGGCCCATCTCGCTGGTGCAACGATCGATGCCATAAGTGTGACGATCGTTGCAGCTCGGAAATATCAACAGTGAACTCTATCTCTCGGCCAAATACTCCAATTAGCTCCAGAATGCTCCATTATCTCCAATTTAGCTCCAAACCTGATTATACCTGTAAAAGACTCTAAAAGAACACAAAAGACACTAAAAACACAACTATATCATGGCATAAAACCGGTAAAAACCATGATATATCAACCATGGAAAGGATTCTGCCTCAGAAGAGTGTAATAGACAGTCTTGATCTCGAAGTCATTTCTCTCAAAGCTAGGAAGTATAATTGCTGACCGGTTAGCATAGAACTCATCCAGACGGTTGTAGTCAGCAAGAGTCCTCTCATCAGCAGGAGGATTAATCATCTGCCCCTGACCTTGGGGCTGTTCAGGCGCAGGTTCAGGGATCACATTCTCTTGGGCATCAATCCTTAGCCCGTCATCATTGTACCGGTTGTTCTGTTGGTCTCTCAGAACACCCTCAGCATCAGGTCTCAAAATCAAGCGATTGTTCATCATCCTTGTTCGTTGACCTTTTCTGTTCGTTCTCTCTAGTCTAGCAAGTTCCTCAAGCCTTAGGTTCACAAGTTCTTCGCTATGGTTGCTTCGAGTATGTCGACTTGGCATACACAGAACTCAAAATCTCTGTCTCGAGCTCGGTGTCGGGCGACACTAGAGAAGGTGTCGGGCGACACTAGATGCGATTGTCGATTTCCTGCGCAACCAAAAACAAGCCAAACATGAGAAAAATCAGTAACAAAGAAAATAAAAACGACTTAAACTCAACTCTAGGACAAAATCTATCGGCGAACTCAGTTGAGTCCCCGGAAACGGCCCCATAAACTTGATAGGCTCAGGTTTTAATCCTATTCTACTGCAAGTGCACAGTTATGTGATTGTAGTACTTAGGGTATCTAATCCACAAGGACTCACGGTCACACGATAGATTGTATGTATTCAAGTTAAGGTAAATCAAATTCCAAAGAAAGCAGTAAGCAAAACAATAAACTAGAAAGGTGTTTTCAATAGGAGGAAAGGCGTCAGATTTAGGAAGTTCTCGGGAATTATGCTATGCAAGAAACTTAACTAACATGATTCAGATTAAGCGCAGTTCAAGAACTAGAAACACTTTACTAAACAATCCAACTCTCGCTGAAATTGTTTCTATATCTAGCAACCTAGCGATCCAAATCTCTTTGTGATCCTAGAGTTCTAAACAAGCATTAAGAACATTCTATCGGTTCACAATTTTCCTAAACCAAATCTCTTTGCGTCTAGTCAAATTGCTCACTCTAAGTTTGGTTCAGATTATAACTCACACTCTATTGCTATTATCAATTATCACTCACACTCTCGTTCTATTGTCAGAATTCAGTGTTAAGCACAACTTAGGTGATGAACGATAAGATGGTGAATCCTAATCAATCAGTTATCAAGCAAGCATAAAACCTTTGTGAGAATCCCTAAATCTAAATAGGTTACTACTCAGACATAGAAGCAATTAAACAACACATCATGAATAGAAAACCAGAAACTGAATAGAGAAAAGTAAAGGGGTTCAAAATTCTTCTCTCAGACGTTACAAGTAGCAAGAATCAGCCCCTAGCCAAAATCTCTCAATCTCTCTTGCAGAAACAAAAGTAAGAACAAGATAATAGAATAATGAGTCTGAAACCCTAATAAAACTCTCTAAACACGTTTTGGGGTCAGATTAGAATATAAGGAAACTTCGGGGTCTTTTGTGCAATTCTTCAAAATTTGTCTAAACTCGGCGCATAACTTCTCTCGGGCTCAGTGTCGACCGAAATCAAAGGTAGTGTCGGTCGGCACTCCATCGTGGTCGAGACACTAACTTCAACTCGCTGCACAAATCACTAGAAACGTCCTAATATCCCTCTCTTTGCTCCAAACGCAAGCTTATCTGTAAAAGACTCAATAGACTCTAAAACCAGGTTAAAGACTCAATATGTACACTTATATCATGGTTGAAAACCTAGAAAAACCATGATATATCAATGGCGCCTACTCCAGGATCCTAGTTCTCTAGTCGCTCAGGTCCTATTAGGGAACTATTGTCGAGTTTCACCTTTTTTGGACTGCTCTTCACCTTTCTCAGCTTCTTGCGGGTGGAGAAATGTTTTGGAAGGTCGTGATATGCTTATTAAAGGCTTAAGTTAGTCAGTGGGGAACGGAGAAAAAATCCGTGTTTGGGAGGAAAATTGGCTTCTTACCTCTTCCATCTCTATGCCCATAGGTCCGACCCTTTTATCCCCGTCTCCGCTAAAGGTCTGTGACCTCCTTTGTCCGCTCACTAATGACTGGTGTATTGAGAAAATCCACCGACACTTACCTCAGTATGAGGTGATTATTCTAAGTATTATCACAAGATCTTATCATGTTGAAGACAAGCTGATTTGGGTCCATGAACTTTCCGGCTGCTACTCGACTAAATCTGGTTATTTGGTGGCTCGAGCTTCTCTAGATCAGCACCAAGTCCCTTATTTCCCCTGGTATTGATGCATCTAAAACACTAAGATAAGTCCAAAACTCAAGGATTTTTTATGGAAGGCAATGAAAAAGGCGATACCAATAAGCTCCAATCTGGCTTCTAGAGGCGTCCCTCCTTTTGACTTGTAAGCGATGTGGTGGAGTGGAGGGTGATCTCCATGTGTTTATTCACTGGCCTATTTAGCTCGAGTTTGGGATTCGGTCCCAGTCTCTCTTCGGCCTGACACTAACACTTCATCTCTCTCGGCTCTTGTTAAAAGCTGCTGCGCCATGACCACTCTACCCCCTCTTCGACTCTCTTTACTACTTTGGCCTTGGATTCTTTGGAGATTATGCAAAGCTCGAAATGAGGTAGTTTTTGAGAACAGGTTCTTCTTTGAATATGAAGTAGTACTAAAAGCTATTCTAGACGCTAAGGAATGGCAGCAATTGAACCTTTCTTCTCTAGCCTTGAAGCCGACCTATCCTTGTCCGCCCATTATCCCAGAAGCCTCCATTGAGCCCCTGCTGTGTAATGTGGATGTAGCGTGGAAACTTGTGTTTCTTGTTTGTGGTATTGGATGCGTTTTTTTCAGGTTCAGGTGCTGGCGATCTCTCCACGCACTCCGACACCAGGTTCTTTACCTCCTCATCTCTCATCAAAGAAACTTTGGCATTTCGTAAAGCTGTGATGCTAGCTGCGGCCTCTAATGCTCACTCACTTGTAGTCAAGTAGGATTCTCAAGTTCTCGTCAAGCTTCTACACTCGTCAAGTTTGGATGGATTTCTCGCTGACATTCGACTTTAGCGGCATGTTCGATACTCTCTCGTTTGTTTACACATCTAGGCTAAACAATTTAGAGGCTGATTTGGTGGCAAAATCAGCTCTCACCCTTGTATCTCATTCCTCCGTAAATGGAGGCTAATCTTTTTTCTTCTATGAAATGTTTTGTTTGACCAAAAAAAGGAAACATGCCTGCATTTCATCTTCGGTTAACTTCTTGATGCCAATCCCTTCATCGATTGACTAGCTTCTAAATTATTATTCTTTTGACTTTTGTTTTTACTTGTAGTAGGTATTGTTTTAGTTGTTAGTTTTCCTTCTTGATGGAGTTAATTGACATTTAGAGGAGAAAATTAAAATCTTAGTTGTGTAGCAAAAATAAATAAATAAACCACACAACTTCAAACAATGCAACAAAGAAAGAAAAGTGTTTTGGTGCAAGAAAATGGTTCAAAAGTTAATGGTATTTTTTTAACACTGTTTTATTATATATGATTTTACATGAATTATAACATTGAAAAAGATCGATGTATGAAATACCATTGGGAGCTATTGATCTTTTCCACCAACAAATAGGTGAAAACAACATAACCATGACATAATAGCTATACCATACATAAATGATTTTTTGAGACAAAGTAAGAATAGGATGTTCCCGATCTTACACTAGCATGCGGCCTTCCAATATCTTTACTTCAAATACCTTTATCAACGAGAATTCTCGTAAATGAGATAGGTCTTCTTTAGTATCCTCTATCAACTTTGTCTGGCTAGCTTGTCAAAAGCTATCACTAGAAAAGATTGAATAGTAGATATAAACCAGATAAAATGACCGTTAGAAAATCAAACTAGGTTGACCAAGCACTTCAAACACCAACTTAAATCGATAACAGAACTAGCAAAACCAGGAAAGAATATGGACAAAACATACCGAAGATCGAAGAGATCCGGACTTTCCAATGGTTAGATCAAACTGAATGATCGGTAAAACACTCGCTAGAGAGTTGGATATGAGACCTGGAGGATGAACGCCGAGATTCTAGCCCGGATGAATAGCAGCACAAAGGAGCAAATCATCCAAAGAAACCAAAAACGCCACTGAACCACCAAGCACTTTTGCCAGAAAACTTCACCACCGCAGATCTAGCTCACAGTGCCGGATAGAACGGCGGAGCCAGATGCAGATCCACCCAATCTAGAAACGAAGTCCGATCAGAACAAAAATCCTCGTACATCTGTCACAAAAAACAATACAATCAAACCCATGAACAACATGAGACCTTATTCAATGTGGAGACAGAGACCACAGCCTCGAACAAAGACTAACACACGCCGAACTCAACAAAACCGCATTGGAAACAACCACTGCAAGTTAATGGTATTTTATGAAACAAAGTGGTATAAAAGTTCAGAAAATAGTTGATGAACCGAACATATATAGCAATTGAAAATAAAACATGACATTCAAACATTTCTCATTTTAGGTTTACGGTTGAATGAACATAATTAGTTAAAGAATCTGAATTCGATAAATGACTTCTTTAACAGATTTAAACATTATCATTGTTACTTGTGCCCATTGCTTACATGAAGAAGAAACAAAGATCAAGAGGAAGGAAAGCAAGGAAGTGGGAGAAGAAGAATGAGTAGAAAAGTGGCTAAGTATCGAAGAAGAGACATATTAAGGATATCACATATCCTTGATTGCTAAAATCACTCCTAATCTCATTCTACTAAATATGTATAGAGAATATATCACATTAACTCTGATAGAGCTGTAGCCCTAACATCATTGTGTATATATGTCTGTTTATACCTTTGTAATAAAACAATTCGACTCAATATCTCTACATGGTATACAGAGCTAATCGATCTTAAACCTGCAAATTTTCCTTCTTTTTCTTCTTCCCTCTTCATCTTCGTTCTCTTCTCGTCACCATGAGCACCATCAATGGCTCAATTCCCACAAACGTCACTGATACCATCCCTGTCAACAACCCAAGTCTGTTGACCATTAACATGACTAATGTCACCAAGCTCTCTGCAACAAACTATCTAATGTGGAAGCTTCAGATTCACTCCCTCCTTGATGGTTATGCCCTGTCTGGCTATCTTGATGGATCCACATCGGCTCCATCTCCCACCATCACCACCGATGCTGTAACAAGCACAAACCCCAGCTTCACCTTGTGGCAGAGACAAGACAAGCTCATATTTAGTGCCCTCATTGGCACGATGACCGCGTCGCTACAGCCGCTTGTTGCTCGTTGCACCACCTCGGCTGAAATTGGCAGACTCTTGCTTCGACTTACGCTAAACCAAGTCGAGGTCATATCCTGCAATTGAAGAATCAACTCAAGCACTGGAAAAAGGTTGACAAAACAATTGATGTTTATGTCCAAGGAATCACTACCCGCCTTGATCAGCTTGCAATCCTAGGCAAACCCTATGATCATGAGGATCAAATTGAAACAATCCTCGACGGACTCCCAGAAGAATACAAGACCGTTGTGGATCAGATTGCTGGTCGCGACACGCCACCTACTGTCACTGAACTTCATGAACGCCTTCTCAACCATGAAGCCAAACTCCTCATGGCTACAAACTCTGCTATTCTGCCGACACCCACCACCGCGAATCTGGCTCACAATCGCACAACTCAGAACAACAACAACTACCATTAGAATCGGAACAAACAGAACCACAACAGCAACTGGCGCAATTCACAGACGAATTGGCAGTCCTCTTCGTCGCAGCACAGAGGTGAGAGCCGTGGTCCGAGGCCGTATTTAGGTCGCTGTCAGATTTGTGGAGTGCACGGCCACATCGCAAAACGCTGCTCCCAGCTGCACTCTTTTCAGCAATCAACGCACTCTTCGTCACCTAGTCCATTCACACCATGGAATCCGAGAGCAAATATGGCAGTAGGGTCTCAATACAATCCCAATTCTTGGCTATTGGACAGCGGAGCAACACATCATCTCACCTCTGATCTCCAAAATCTGAGCCTACACCAACCATATCAAGGAGGATATGAAGTTGTCATTTCGGATGGCTCCACTATGCCCATTCAACACACTGGTTTTGCATCTCTTCCAACTCGATCTCGCAATCTTAACTTACAAAATGTTCTATATGTTCCAAATGTGCACAAGAACCTGATTTCAGTATACCGTCTATGCAATGCTAATCGTGTCTTGGTTGAATTCTTTCCATCCTCTTTTCAGGTGAAGGATCTAGCTTCGGGGGTCCGGTTACTCCAAGGCCGAACTAGGAATGAGCTGTATGAATGGCCAGTGACATCATCTTCGTCACCATCTTCTTCTCTTATCACCATGTTTGCTGCATCTTCTTCCAAAGCTCCATTATCATCTTGGCACTCTCGTCTTGGCCACCCAAATCTATCTACTTTAACTACTGTTTTATCTCAGTTTTCACTTCCTGTTGCTTCTTCATCTCGTATTCCTTTTTCATGTCATGATTGTCTTATCAATAAAGCTCATAAACTCCCTTTTTCTCAGTCAACAATTACCTCAAATCGCCCACTCCAATACCTCTTCTCTGATGTATGGTCGTCTCCACTTCTTTCCACTGAAAATTTCAAATATTACCTTCTTATTGTCGACTATTACACTCGCTACTCCTGGTTGTATCCTCTGCGACAAAAATCTGAGGTCAAAGAAACATTCATCGCTTTCAAGTCTCTGGTGGAAAATCACTTCCAAAAAAAGATCGATACACTATATACGGATAATGGTGGTGAGTTTATAGCTCTCAGACAGTTTTTATCAAGCAATGGGATATCACATCTAACCTCACCACCGCATACACCGGAGCATAACGGAATTTCAGAAAGAAAACATCGGCACATTGTGGAAGTTGGTCTTACCTTACTCTCTCAGGCTGCAGTGCCTCAGAAATTCTAGCCTTATGATTTTCAGACTGCAATCTATTTGATTAATCGATTGCCCACACCGGTGTTGTCGATGAATTCTCCATATCAGAAGCTGTTTCATCAAACTCCGAACTATGAAAAACTGCGAGTTTTTGGATGTGCATGCTTCCCGCTGTTAAGACCTTACAACCACAATAAGCTGCAGAATCGATCCCAACGATGTGTGTTTTTTGGCTACTCAAATACCCAAAGCGCATATCTGTGCTATCATATTCCGACATCACGTCTATATGTCTCGAGACATGTTCGGTTTGACGAGCTCCATTTTCCCTTCGCATCGTCCAACTCTCCAATATCTGGAATATCCGACGAAGATGAACTAGTCACCACTCCACCACTCAATACTGCTTCCTATCTTCCGCTACTACCACCGGCTTCTCAACCCCCGGACACGATCCTTCACTCCCCGCCGTCAGAAGTGCAGCCGGTGAATTCTTCTCCGACAACGCAGGTATCGCCTTCTAACTCTCAGACTTCTTCTTCCTCTCTCTCTCTCTCTCTGAGCCCACTGCTCCAATTATACATGGGCCGACACCCACGGCCCAGACATCACCACCACAAAATATCCATCCTCATTAGCCAATTCCTTACCACCCATTATTACATATCAAAGACGGCCCAAACAAACTCCTCAGACCAACCCACATTTGATTATTGAAAACCAACCAAACCCAGAAATAAATCCCCAAACACTAAACCAACCAGAAATACAATCCCAATCACCAAACCAAACAAACCCAGAAATAAATTCCCAGCCGATATTTCCTTCCCTAACCACTCAAAACCCAAACCAAAATGTGAACCCCATCTCCTCTCTAAACCAAACCGAGCACAATAACAACACAACGACATCATCGACTACATCACGTTTACCACTCCGATTGCAGAAAAATCCGCCAGTCAAACCTGCAAATCAACATACGATGTCCACTAGAGCAAAGTGTGGAGTGGTAAAACCGAATCCAAAATATGGTCTGGCAACTCGTCTACATGAATCCGAACCTCGTACAGCAAATCAAGCTCTTCAGGACGAGCGATGGAGAACTGCTATGGGGTCTGAGATTAATGCTCAACTTGCGAACAACACATGGGATATTGTTCCTAAACCATCATCTGAACACACGATCGTTGGTTGTCGCTGGATCTTGACCATCAAACGCCATCCGGATGGTCGAGTCAGTCGCTACAAAGCTCGATTAGTCGCCAAGGGTTACAATCAACGACCTGGTCTTGACTACGCAGAAACTTTCAGTCCCGTGATAAAATCAACAACAATACGCTTGGTCCTCGGAGTTGCAGTTAATCGTTGCTGGCCAATTAGACAGTTGGACGTCAATAATGCGTTTCTTCAAGGTACGCTCACTGATGAAGTATATATGATGCAGCCTCCTGTTTTTGTAGATGCTGATCGGCCAAATCATGTTTGTCAACTACGGAAAGTTTTGTATGGATTAAAGCAGGCACCCCGAGCCTGGTACATTGAACTCCGCAACTTTCTAGTTAACTCCGAGTTTCAGAACTCGCTCTCGGACACATCACTTTTCATTCTCAAGCAGGACCACTCGATTCTCTACATGCTGATTTATGTAGATGACATTCTAGTTACGAGCAATGATGATAGTCTCCTACATCGCACACTTCAGTCGCTAGCCACTCGCTTCTCTGTCAAAAACCACGAAGACCTCCATTATTTCCTTGGAATTGAAGCAAAGCGTACCACTTCTGGTCTTCATTTATGTCAACGTCGCTACATTCTTGATCTACTTGCTCGGACGAATATGTTGGCTGCAAAACCGGTTTCCACACCCATGGCCACTGCTCCAAAGCTTACTCTACATTCTGGTACACGACTCCATGAACCAGCTGAGTATCGAACCATTGTGGGCAGTCTTCAATACTTAGCATTCACGCGTCCGGATGTCTCATATGCGGTGAATCGTCTGTCTCAGTTCATGCACGCACCGACAACGGACCACTTAACAGCAGCCAAACGTGTCCTGCGTTATCTGAAGGATTGTTTAGTGTTTCCTGGTTCAATTCATCAGATTAATTGATCCTACTAAACATGCCAGATCTAGGTTCTCTTGCTAGAAACATAAAGGATCTCACCTGTTACCTTGTTATGCAGCGGAAAGAGGAGGTACGGGTCAGAGATCAGCAGAACCACCAAGAGATAGCTCCTCCAAAGGCTCACACACGCACGCACAGGAAATTGGCTGCTAGACCGAAGAGGAGGGAGGCCGCAGAGAGAGAGAGAGTTGGCGCAGGAGGCTTAGGGAAATTAGGTGGCTAGGTTAAGTTTTAATCATAAAACTTATGCCTAATTCCTTTTGGGCTTTTGGGCCCAATTCCCAGTCTGATTAAATCCCTTGGATTTAATCAGGCCCTTCTATCTCTCTAAGCACTGTAAATGCCTAGCACTTTTACCGTACTTCTGCTAAACCGTTCCTACACATTTTCCTGTTAGCTTAGGCGTGTGACCCATATGGGATCATATAATAAAAGCAATAAGTCCAAGACTTATAGATCATGAGCGGACTCTAGCAAGCCATCATGACCCCCAGTATTATATGACTTATGTCTGATCATTGACATACTCTTACTTTCTAGAGACAGTACAGAGATTACTGGACATAATTCCAACAATCTCCCACTTGAACTGGAATCTCTGTATTCATAATCCTTTTGTCTCAATATCTCGATTAGTCATAAGGCAAGATTAGTGTCATCCTTATAAAGCCTAATCTTGTTCATCGGACTCTGATTTGATACTGACAATCCAAACGACTCGGGAAAGTCCGTTTGAGCATGGCCATGCATTTTCCAGTATTCAAATCTCCGATTGGCCTAGAGATATTCACTCCATTTATATTGGAGGGACAAATCCCGTCTTGTTCCATCACTGTAAACTACTCATTTCATAATACACCCAAACAGGGTCCTTATAACTATCGCTTAACGACAGTGTTAGACAATGATCAAAGTGCATTAGTTCATGTGCAGTCACATGCATGCGAACTCAGGTCTAAGGACTATACTCTATAGTCGTAGTAAGAATCTCTTATGACACAGATATAAATATCCTGAAGAGTTCTTATAATCGGGTCATGTCCGGTCGTATGTACCCCAACATACACCTATGTACTGACTTTGATGCCGTGCATCTATGACATCCTGAGACTTTGTCATAAGTCACATACCAATCTAGTCTCACGCGGTTGTTGGTGTTCCAATTTCAACAACCTTCGACTAGGGACATGATGATATAAGCCGTCTATCAAACATAGGGTCTCATGATCAAGCTAAATGACTTTGATAACTCAAGATCAAGTCACTTACTTCGATATCCTATAAAATGGTTCATATCACTTTGGAACGATTATTTCATCACAGTTAAAATAATCTTGAAATAATAATTTCATTAAACGTCATAAAATGTTTTACAAGAACATATCAATAACTAAATAAAGCCCTCAAACTCCCACTCAAATTTAGATTACATTTCAATGTCTCTAATGCCTACAGCTTCAGTCAGAAACTCGAGCTTAGGCCTTGGGAGTGGCTTTGTCAATGGATCAGCGACGTTATCATCTGTCTGAACTCGGCTGATCTTGACTTCCTTTCTATTAATGATGTCACGTATCAAGTGAAATCTTCTTAGCACATGCTTGGATTTCTGGTGTGATCTTGGTTCCTTTTCCTGAGCAATAGCACCATTGTTATCATAAAACAGTGCCAGAGGCTCAGCCGCATTTGGTATCACACCTAGTTCAATAATGAACTTTCGTATCCAAACAGCTTCCTTCGCTGCTTCCGAAGCGGCGATATATTCAGCTTCTGTAGTGGAATCAGCAACGGTGTCTTGCTTGGAGCTTCTCCAACTGATTGCACCGCCATTCAGACAAAAGATATAACCGGACTGTGACCGGAAATCATCTTGGTCTGTCTGGAAACTTGCGTCCGTGAATCCACTGACTTCAAGCACATCACTTCCACCGTACACCAAGAACTTATCCTTAGTATGTCTTAGATACTTCAGGATATTCTTGACGGCAATCCAATGGTTTTCACCTGGATTTGACTGGTATCTACTCGTCATGCTCAATGCATAAGCAACATCAGGACGAGTACAGATCATGGCATACATGATAGATCCTATTGCAGATGCATAAGGAATATTCTTCATGCGCTCAAGCTCAGCAGCCGTCGTAGGGCTCTGCTTCTTGCTTAGCGTTGTGCCATGTACCATTGGCGTGAAGCCCTTCTTGGAATCTGCCATGCTGAATCTATGCAGGACTTTGTCAATGTATGAATCTTGACACAAGCCTATCATCCTTTTAGATCTATCCCGGTAGATCCGGATTCCAAGAACGTATGCGGCTTCACCCATGTCTTTCATGGAAAAACAACTTCCAAGCCAGTCCTTTACCGACTTTAGCATTGGAACGTCGTTTCCGAGAAGCAGTATGTCATCGACATACAGAATAAGAAATACTATCTTGCTCCCACTAGTTTTCTTATACACGCATTGTTCTTCTTCGTTTCTGATGAAGTCAAATTGCTTGATCGCTTCATCAAAACGAAGATTCCAGCTCCTCGATGCTTGCTTCAATCCATAAATGGATTTATGAAGCTTGCATACTTTCCCAACATTCTTTGGATCTATGTAACCGTCAGGTTGTGTCATATACACATCCTCTTCCAGAATTCCATTCAGGAAGGCGGTTTTCACGTCCATCTGCCAAATTTCATAATCATGAAAAGCTGCAGTTGCTAGTAGAATCCGAATAGATTTCATCATAGCCACTGGGGAATAGGTTTCATCGTAATCTACACCGTGAACTTGTCTGAAACCTTTTGCCACCAACCTGGCTTTATAAATCTGGACATTTCCATCCACGTCAATCTTCTTCTTGAAGATCCATTTGCACTCGATGGCTTTTACACCAGCGGGTAAGTCAACCAACGAAAACACTTGGTTGACCGACATGGAGTCCATTTCGGAATCAGTGGCCTTACGCCACTTAGAGGAATCTGGGCCCATCATGTCTTGATTGAAGTTCGATGGTTCATCACCATCAATGATCAGAAGATCATGACAGTCAGTCACGAGAAATCCTTGATATCTCTCGGGTTCGTGACGGATCCTCCCGGATCTTCGAACTTCAGGTACTACAGGTTCAGGCTCTACAATTTCTTGTAGGTCCTCCTGCTGCTCTTCCTCATTAGGTTGAGCAGTATCCTGTTCATCTTGAATTTCTTCAAGCAGTACCTTACTCCCACTGTTTTTCTTAGAGAGAAACTCCCTCTCAAGAAAATTACAATCCCGGGCAACAAAGATCTTGTTCTCGGATCGTAGATAGAAGTAATAAGCCTTGGTTTCCTTCGGATAACCAATGAAGTAGCATTTATCAGACTTTGGTGTAAGCTTGTCAGAGATCAATCTCTTGACATAGGCTTCACAACCCCAAATTCTAAGATAAGACAGCACTGGAGCTTCTCCAGTCCATAGTTCATATGGTGTCTTTGCTACTGCTTTTGATGGCGCTCTATTTAGAGTGAACACTGCTGTTAGCAGAGCATATCCCCAAAGGGATATTGGAAGGTCTGTGTGACTCATCATAGATCGAACCATATCCAATAAGGTCCGATTTCTCCTCTCAGACACACCATTCCATTGTGGTGTTCCAGGAGGAGTGAGTTGGGATACGATCCCACACTCTCTCAGATGATCACTGAATTCTTGGCTTAAGTATTCTCCTCCTCGGTCGGACCGAAGAGCCTTAATGCTTTTGCCAAGTTGGTTCTGTACTTCATTCTGGAATTCTCTGAATTTCTCAAACGATTCAGACTTATGTTTCATCAAATAAACATATCCATACCTACTGAAATCATCAGTGAAGGTAATGAAGTACTGATAGTTTCCTCTTGCATTTGTGGACATTGGGCCACACACATCAGTGTGTATCAAGCCCAATAAGTCACTGGCCCTCTCGTTAGGTTTATTAAAGGGGGCCCGTGTCATTTTGCCCATCATGCAGGATTCGCATTTCTCACATGACTCAAAGTCAAATGAGCCAAGAAGTCCATTCGAATGGAGCCTCTTGATGCGTTTCTCGCTGATGTGCCCTAAACGACAATGCCATAGAAACGTTCGGTTCTCCTCATTAGGATTGAACCGTTTGGTATCAATGTTATAAATTGGCGCGGATTGATCAAGTATGTAAAGCCCATTCGTAAGAGGGGCACAACCATAGAACAAATTGTTGCGATTGAAGGAACATAATTTATTCTTAACTGAAAAATCATAACCTTCCAAATCCAACAAAGAAATTGAAATAATATTTCTGCTTATCGCAGGTACAAAATAACAATTATTGAGTTCTAAAACCAATCCCGAAGGTAAAGACAACAAGTATGTGCCTACAGCTAGTGCAGGAACTTTCGCTCCATTCCCAACTCGTAGCTCCACTTGTCCTTGCTTCAGCCTCCTACTGTTGCTGAGTGCCTGCATATTAGTACAAATATGAGCCCCACAACCAGTATCCATAACCCATGAGGTATTATCAGAAGTAGTTGTATTAACTTCTATAACAAAAATACCTGATGAAGAAGTCTCGAGAGTCTTCTTCTTCAATTCCTTTAGACCTTCCAGGAATTTCTTACATTCTCTCCTCCAATGCCCTGGTTCTTTACAGAACCTGCAGATGTCAGTAGGCCCAGCCTTGGATTTGGGCTTGGGCTTTGGCGTGTCCTTGTCCGAGACTTGAACAGCCTTAGCCTTTCCCTTGTCCTTGGCAGAGGATTTCTTAAAGCCCTTGCCCTTTTGCACCATAAGCACATTGGGGGTCCTTGGCGGTTTTCCTCAAGTTGGGCTCTGCAGTCTTGAGCATTCCGTGAAGCTCAGGAAATGTCTTACTCAAGCCATGCATATTGAAGTTCAGGATGAACTGATCATAGCTTGCAGGTAAAGACTGCAGAACGATGTCGCAGGCAAGTTCCTGGCTGATAGGGCAGTCGAGTTTCTGAAGATGATCGAGATAACCCATCATCTTCAAGACATGAGGACTCACTGCCGCATTTGCAGCCAACTTACAGTCTAAGAGGTTCTTAACTGTCTGGAACCTCTCAGTCCTTGCCTGCTCCTGAAAAAGCGATTTCAGGCTTGCCATTATCTCGATGGGCGACAACACACTCTCGAACTGCATTTGCAGCTCAGCAGTCATGGTTGCCAACATCAGGCAATAGACATCATTTTCATCTGACGAATGCTTTTCCCAAGCATTATGCAGAGTCCTGGCGGCATTGTTAGGAGGCCTCTCGGGGAGGGGATCACGAAGGACATAATCCTTCTTCTCCTGCTTGAGGACCAGCCTCAAGTTCCTTGACCACGTCAGGAAGTTCGTTCCAGTCAGCTTCTCCTTTTCGAGAACAGACCGGATTGAGAATGTGTTTTGAGTGCTTGTAGTAGTCATAGCTGAAATATAAGATAAAAAGGTTATTAGTTAATATGTTCAATATGATTAATCTTGTATTATACTTAATCTGATTAATCTCGCATTATATTCAATAACATCAGTTACCCTCAATAGAATATAATGATTCCAAGATCCACATATAACTAAGATCAAAGTGGGCCACTGGCCGTCACCCAACCTTAGCTTATATCGGTAAGCCCTATCTCGGCTAATTATATCCGTGATACAACTCTTGGTTGTGAATCTGGGCCCGAGGCCCAATCCACTCTGATGTCTCAAGGCCCAGGACTCCCGATGGCCTAGTCAAGAAAACCAGACTATACAGTCATGTAATCACTAATGTCTGGGACTCCCAATGACATTTATGAATCACAAACCGTCTTACCCACACAAAAGTAGACACCCTCACACTGTAAGGCCATGAGTACAATTGAATGGGCTTCGACAGCTGACATAGACTGGACAAGACATCCAACGCTTGATATTGTTTGAGGTTTGTAGGTTTATTAAAATTTTATCCCAAAATAGAAGATTACTATTTTGGGAAACTTTCCTTTTTGGGAAACCTACTAATTTTGGAAACTTTCTAAAATTGGAAACTTCCTAAAATTGGAAACTTTCTAAAATTGGAAACTTCCTAAAATTGGAAACTTTCTAAATATAGAAATTTCCTAAAATCCAAAACATGCAAATCTAGAAACTTCTAATTTAAGAAACTTTCTAATTTCAGATTTTGGAAAAACAGATTAATTTAAAATCGATTTTAATTTTATATAAATGAATTTTAAATTAAATCTGAAGAAAAGACTCAAATAATTGGCCCAATTGTTTTAACTTCTTGGCCCGAGGCCCAAGAATTGGTCCATGTCCAAGACATAACCCAATTGCCCAATTAAATGACATAACCGGTCTGGTTCATTAAAATTGGTCTAACCAAAATTAATTACTACGATGACCACAATTGTCAACCGGTTATTTACTAAACCGGATTTTCTCAATTTATTTGGTCCAACCAAATCAAATTAGAAAACCACCGGTTTAGGCACTAAATCCAATTTTACGACTTTGGATTTCTTATCCCGGTTTAACCAGAACTTAATAAATTTTATTAAGTCTGTTTATTAAACCGTGACGATTAAGATTTTTAATTGTCTTAAACCGAACCATCACAAAACAAAAACGAACCGACCATTAGGTCATGGCCGCAAGCATCACCGCGATCGTGAATGATCGGGACAGCCGTAAGCCTTACGATCGGGACGAGCTCGGCTTGTGATCGGGACGGGTCGATCGAGACGACTTGTGCCGAGAGAAGGCGGGACGCGATCGCACGTCCGGACCGGTCCATCTCTCGCGCGTGAAAGCCGATCGGGACGGGACGGGACGCGATCGATCCATGCGATCGTTTGATCGATCCATGCGATCCAACTGATCGGTCCACCGTTCGTCACTCGATCCGGACATGGTGATCCTTTGGCGATCATCATTCCGACGCATACCGATTCATATAGATCGGATCATGCGATTTCTATTAGTTTAGGTTTTAATTCTTTGTTTCTTAAGTGTTTTTCTTATCAATAGATTGATTCAAACACTTCTAAACAACCTAAACATGATTCTAAACAAGAAATCCTAACAGAACCAATGGCTCTGATACCACTGAAGGATTGTTTAGTGTTTCCTGGTTCAATTCATCAGATTAATTGATCCTACTAAACATGCCAGATCTAGGTTCTCTTGCTAGAAACATAAAGGATCTCACCTGTTACCTTGTTATGCAGCGGAAAGAGGAGGTACGGGTCAGAGATCAGCAGAACCACCAAGAGATAGCTCCTCCAAAGGCTCACACACGCACGCACAGGAAATTGGCTGCTAGACCGAAGAGGAGGGAGGCCGCAGAAAGAGAGAGAGTTGGCGCAGGAGGATTAGGGAAATTAGGTGGCTAGGTTAAGTTTTAATCATAAAACTTATGCCTAATTCCTTTTGGGCTTTTGGGCCCAATTCCCAGTCTGATTAAATCCCTTGGATTTAATCAGGCCCTTCTATCTCTCTAAGCACTGTAAATGCCTAGCACTTTTACCGTACTTCTGCTAAACCGTTCCTACACATTTTCCTGTTAGCTTAGGCGTGTGACCCATATGGGATCATATAATAAAAGCAATAATTCCAAGACTTATAGATCATGAGCGGACTCTAGCAAGCCATCATGACCCCCAGTATTATATGACTTATGTCTGATCATTGACATACTCTTACTTTCTAGAGACAGTACAGAGATTACTGGACATAATTCCAACATTATCTTGCTGGTACTCCTTCCCATGGCATCTTTCTTGCTCGTGGCAACACTCTTCGACTGCATGGTTACTCAGACGCTGATTGGGCAGGGGATCCTGAAGATTTTGTCTCTACAAATGGCTACATCATATATCTGGGCAAACATCCAATCTCGTGGTCTTCCAAGAACAAAGAGGTGTAGCTCGCTCCTCAACTGAGGCGGAATACAGATCAGTGGCCAACACTTCAGCTGAACTACAATGGATATGCTCTCTGCTGAAGGAGCTACGCGTTGATCTCCTTGAGGTACCGGTAATATACTGTGATAATGTCGGTGCAACGTACTTATGTGCGAATCCAATTTTCCATTCTAAGATGAAACACCTTTCCTTAGACTACCATTTCATTCGCAATCAAGTGCAAACGGGCAAGCTGAGAGTTGTTCATGTCTCTACTAAAGATCAACTCGCCGATACATTGACGAAGCCTCTCTCTCGAGCTCTCTTCACTCCATTTACAAGCAAGATTGGAGTAGCACAGCCACCTCCATCTTGAGGGGGTGTATTAAGGATATTACATATCCTTGATTGCTAAAATCACTCCTAATATCATTCTACTAAATATGTATAGAGAATATATCACATTAACTCTAATAGAGCTGTAGCCCTAACATCATTGTGTATATATGTCTGTTTATACCTTTGTAATAAAACAATTCGACTCAATATCTCTACAAGACAAAGTATGAAGAACCTCTGTGCGAGGGAGATGCTTTAATTAATATCTAAACTATTTCAATATTATGTCATTTTAAGTATGATACTTTAGGTTTATGAATTGGTGTGTATTTAAACAATGATGGCTGCAAACTTTAGGGTTATATTATGAAGTATCAAATAAAGAAAGCATTATACTCTTTTACTCATCTCCTTCTATTCTCATCTTAATTTGTATCTTTGGTAAGTTGTGACTTATCAAAGTGGTGCCTTCACTGAGATCTTATGATGGCTCTTACATCGGAAGCTACAGTCGTTAATCTGAGTGCAAGCTTGCCAGTACTCGAGTCAACAAAACACATAGACTGTTGGAGCTCCAGGTTGCTCGCATGGACAAAGAAATGGTGTGGATTAAAGAGGCTCTGGCCAGTCTCCTTCGAAACCAAATATATGATGGGAACCGAGACTCTACTCCGCCAGGGTTTGCTAGTCCATCAATGGGTGTGCAGCTACAAAATCGAAGCACATCTTTCACCGGAGGTGACCAATCGTGGTCCTGCCTACACCTAACCCATAGGAGAAGATCAATTCACCGAGAAACAAAACAGATTCACCAAAAAAGGTAATCGATATACCTCTCGATGACTGGCTTTTTAGGGTGGAAAAGTGCTTTGATAGGAACATAACACCTAAGGATGAGAAACTTGACTAAGATCTCTTGTGTCTGATTGATTCTGTTGTAACTTGGTAGAGATATTCACAAGACATGGAACACATTCTCAGCAGGAAAGATTTCAAAATAAGTTCAAAGTAATATTCCGACCAAGCAGAGGTAGCTCAACTGTGGACCATCTATTGGGTATTAGCCAGACATGAACGGTGGATGAATACATAGTAAGGTTTGAGGAGTTTGCAGCCGAGATACCACACATACCTGATGATGTATTGAAATCTGCGTTTCTCAGAGGTTTGAAAAGGAATATGCGATACCAAGTTGTTAACATGAATTGAAAAATGGAAGTTGCAAGGATGAAAGAAGCACAAGAATCAGAGAATGCGAGCTATCAGGTGCGATCTTTCCCTCACACAACATCAGAACCAACATTCAATACATTTAACTGCAACTTAGGGTTTGCTCGGAGTGGAGAGTTTGCAGCATCAAAGAAAAATGTGGAGTTGGGTAAATACAACAGGAAGTTCAACGTGGGAACAACACCGAAAGGCTTAAACCCATGTCGATATTGTGGGGACAAATGGTTTATGGGACATCGTTGGAAACATATAGACTTATGTGCATTGAGGTGGATCATGGTGGTGACTTGAATGGGGAAGAACTGGCGGAAAACGATAATCCAGAAGAAACTCAACAATTTGAAGAAAAACAAGAAATATTCACATATCACTACAGTCAATGATTGGGATAACTTCTGAGTGAACTATGAAGATGAAAGAAAAATAAGAGACAATGAGGTAATCATTCTTATCGACTCTAGTGCCACTAGTAGCTTTATTTTTGAGAAGCTAGTAGCAAAGATATGGTTACAAGTTTTAGAAACTAAGGGACTTAGGGTACGTGCTTGAGATAGCCAAGTCATTAGAGGTCGAAGAAGGTGTAATGAGTTACAATTGTCCAATCAAGGGGTAGAAATTGTGAATGAGTAACTATTGTTTGAATTAGGATCGACAAATGTGATTTTGGGATACTCTTGGTTGGCAACACTAGGAGCTACTCGTGTCCACTGGGCCAGACGTACCTTGAGTTGGAAGATTGGGGAGTGTTGGGTTACAATGGTGGGTGATGCTTCACTCAGCCAAGAGCAGATCTCACTCAACTCAATGGAGAAGTTAATGAAGTGAGGCGAACTCGTTTATCTGCTAGAATTGACTGAGCTCTTTGAAAAAAAAAGGTTGAGCAGCATGAGACATTCAGTATGAGGTTTAGAGTGTGAACAATAAGTATCGAGAAGTCTTTGACATGCCTCAGGGACTATTACCAAAGCGTAAAAGAGAGACACAATCATTATCCAAGCTGGTACTACCCCTATAAACAACATGCCTTAGAGGTATTATTTTACTCAAAATAATGTGATCAAAAGATTAGTAAAGGAAATGTTGGATGCTCATGTGGTACATCCGAGTATTAATCCATATTCTAGTTTGGTTCTATTGGTTAAAAAGAGAGATGGAGGATAGATATTTTGTGTCGATTATCGAGCTCTAAACAAAGCTACAATACCAGACTATTATCCAACACATGTGATAGAGGAACTATAGATGAACTGCAATGGGAGTTGTTAGCGTCAAGGCACCTACTCAATGGAACTCACTACCTGACAAAACAAGAATTTTTTATCAAGACTGATCAACGCAGTATGCGACATCTACTTGATCAAAATTCACTTTCATCAGTCCATCAATGATGGGCGGCGAAGCTGTTGGGATTGAAATATAAGATTGCATACAAGCCATGGGTGGAGAATATGGTCACAATTACTCTATCACGGAAACCTTAGGTTGTTGAGCTGCTACAACTGACGTTGACATCTCCATTAACACTAGATATTGATCAACTCAAGCAGAAAGTGAAAAACGATCTTATACTCTCTGCCTTGATGCTAAGGATTGAGAGCTAAAAGGAAACATAGAAAGAAAATAAATTATTAACCATTTTTGAACTACTTTTATCGTAGTGGAACATACATAAAATGTCTGGTTAGGGGTTCTCATGCAATGAAGTTTCATGAATTCTGGCACTCGACTGTAATTTATGAAACAATTGTTGTGTTGAGGTTTTGGAGAGTCAATCGTACTTTGGGTTTGGTAATCGTACTTTGGGTTTGGGTAAGTATTTATTTTTCCATGCATATTTACTTAATTCCTTTATTTATGTAATATGATAACTATAATATCTAAACTAATTATATTGTTTCTCGCATAGGTACTTCTTATGTCAAAGATTCCAGACTTATTTCCCAAATTGAATTTGATCCCGAGTTGGAAGAGGTTAAACAAATGAAAGAGTGGTATGTTTTTCAAGAACTACAACTAGATTTTGATCCGCGCTTAGCACGAAATATGAATTTGCTAATTTTTGTTTGTTATTTATTATTTTTTTGGTTTTCTAATCGATGTTGGTTATATAGTACTATTTATTTAGTTATTTACGCTACTTATCATTTTTTTTATCTAATTTTAGGATCTACACACTAAATTATTTATTTTTAAATTAAATATTCTTTTGGTTTTTATTATAATTACATGTTTGTATATCTTTTCCATTTATTTTTATCTAAATTTTCATTTTATATATTTTTGCTTCTATTTATTTTAGTTACCTATCTTTTCTTTTCTAAATAATTGTTATAATGCATTATATATTTACACTATAGAATATAATTATATAGACAACAATAATATTGTAATCAATACTATTAAAAATTAAATATAAATAATGATAGTCATAAATGAATTATTATAAACGTAGCTAACTAAAATATAATATTAATAGTAATAAATAACTTGAAATGTTTAAAATAAAATAAATTTTGATAGCTAAAATGTAATATCAATACTTTCGATCTATTTAAGACAATTTTTTTTTTTGCAAAAATTATTTAATAAAATATTTATTTTGGAGTTTGCTTTTTTAAATTTTATTTGGGTTTACGTATAGATGATTTGAAAACGGACATACTCGCTCGTCTAAAACCGACCGAAATAACACATAAATCTGTTTAGATCTTTTTATAAATATTAGTCTATACATTTGTATTAAACAGGAAGACCGTTCGCTTAGAAAGTCTAACTTTGTTAATTTATCTATACATTTTTACTCAAATCGAATTCAATATTTCCAAGCTATTTAAAACAATTTTTCTTCTTGCAAAAACTATTTATTAAAACATTTCTTTTTGGGTTTTCTTTAAAAAAAAAAAATTATTTGGTTTTACTGTCATCTAGATCTATATGTTAAAACGGACAGGCTCGACCCGTTGAAATCTGTTTATTTTTAAGATTAGATCCGTCCGTTTAAACTCATTAGAAGTAACACATGTTTATTTAACTCCGTTCAAGTTTGTTTAATCATTTCATATTTAAAAAAAAATACTACAAAATACAAAAAATTAAGGGAGAATTGCTTAAAATGCCCTCAAAATTGATTTTAAATAAAAGTGTACCCTCAAACTTGAATCAAATGCAAAACTGCCCCTTTGCCCTAAGGAAATTACGGCGGAGCCCTTATGACCAAACAAAAAAAATAGTATATAAATTAAAATTTGGTAAAATTGAGTCAAATTAAACAATATGTAAGGTAAAGTAAGTTCTAAACCTCAAAACATGTTTTGTAATTGAACATTTACATATAACTTTAGGGTTAGATTCATAGTTTACCAAATTTACATTCAAAATATTAAATTTGTATATATTTGTTATAATATGCATATATTTAACGAATTTTATGTTCTCTAGTTGTTTTGTTTAAATATTTTCACTTATAAGTGATAAATATTAGGTTTAGGGTTTCTCAGACTTCCTTAGAAGTCTGAGGCGTATTTAAGTTGAAAATTTAAATTTAAAAATTATTAAAAAATAATTTGATATAAATTTTGATACATAAATTAAGCACAAACATTTTTTATGTATATAAATTAAAATAACATAAAATTTGATCAAATTTAATCATTGAAGATATATTTGGTTCAAAACACCTTGCAGTTTAATCTATGTTTCACATATGAAGTTGAATATCATGTTTTATCTGTAGGGTTAGATTGAGAGTTTGTGAATTTTCATTTATATTGTTACATTTACATATAGTAGTTAGTTTGTAACTATTTTAAACGAGTTTCATGTTTATTATAAGTTTTCTATATAATATGATGGTATTTAAGTAGTAATTATTAGATTTAGGGTTTCTCAGACTTCTCGTAGTCTTCTCGAAGTCTTATTTCAGACTGCGTATGAAGTCTGAAATTTAAAATTTTTTGAAAATTTTCACACGAAAACTTTTCAAAAAGGCGGGAAATTTCTGCCTAAAAATTTCATAATTCCCGCTCAATTTCAGACTGCATATGAAGTCTGATACCAGATATTTTACAATTTTTAATTGCTAAAAATTTGGAGGCACAGTTTCCCTCCAATTCTCTCCTCTTATCTAAACCTATTTTTTTACACACGTATAACAGCCAGAAAAAAAATCTTCACATTCTTCCTTTTTTACTACCTCTCTTTCTGTCTCTCTTTTGTAAAACCTCTCTAAAATTTCTCATCCAAAAATGTTCTCAAGCTTATTCTCTCATATGAGTTCTTATGTATGTGATTCATAGTTGATTCTCTTTGAGCTGCGAAATAGGTGAGTGGATCGGTTCTGATTTAGTGTTTTCAAAGATTTTTTAACTGAACCAGTTGAGACTTTTGACATAGACTTTTGGTTATACAATTTGATTTGCTCAAACAATCCTTTATTGTCCATTTCTTGGAGACTTGTTCGCTAACTAATGCAAGAGCTGATCAAACACATCAAAGGAACCCGACCCAAAGATTACCAAGCTCCTAGGTGAAAAATTAAAGTCAAGATTAGTGTGAGACTAGTGATGGATCCTTTGAATACCTGGTTAGATATGAGTGTCCTTGGTAAGCTGATCCGTTTGGGGTTTTCTAATAGTCATAGAGGTCCTGCAAGTCTGTCCAATGGTCACTTAGTTCTTGTTCCAGCGAAAAATTTCCTCGAAAAATTATAGTTTCATACACATTTTGACTCAATAAAACAGTTTTGAAAGACATGGGACTGACACTAAGAAAAGAGAACACGATATCAGTAACCACCTCCCCCATACTTAAAACACACTGTCCCCAGTGGTCTCAAGCTTAGGCTCGATGAGAAAAAATAATCAAATTGAAAAGAGTCTGAAAAATCCAGAGTTACGTACCTCTCGTCGCATTGTGTCGATCGACAAGTTCAAGCCAGAGGCTCGTCTCTTTTACATGTTCACCGAAAGCAGCAATTTGCTATCTGATGTTTTGGTCTAATTAAGCACGTGGCTGATGATGTAGGCTGTCTTCATGGAGTTGCGTTCAAGCCAAATTTTGGCTAAACGTCCTTGTGTACTATGCTTGTAGAAAAATACAAAGTTGTATAAATTTACTTTTGTCTACTCAAATCAACAAGGAATTTTATTCATTGAAAGTATACAATATCAGAAAATGGGTCACCTTAACCTTGGAAGAAAGCATTACTCCTTAGATTACATACACTAACATATGACAAACTAAAATAACCTTAAGTGGTGGTGAATTGGTCGTCAGACCTCTACTGCTGTCTGATTCTTATGAGCTAAAAGTTTATAAAATTAACAATTCCAAATGTCAAGTTCGTTCTCTCATCATCACATTAGCGATCTTCTTGGAAAAATCTGCTTGTAAACGCTCTGCATGTGGTTGTGTAGCTCATCTTAATCCCAATATGCTTCTTCATTGATACTTTGATATGCTTTGGTGTAATCAGTTCAATTATATCAAATCATTCAATAAACAACCAACCTATACAATGTGGAGTATGAAGTTTACGCATAGACATCCGTTCCACCAGCTCGATTTTCTTGTCCAGCATATAATCATCTTGTACTATCTCAACAAGTTCTTAATGTGTAGAACCATCACGCAAAGTGGTAAACCGTTCCAAAGATGCTATTAGCTACATTGCCAATATTATTCAAATATTGATTTAAAAATAATTACCATATATAAGAATGTAAATCTCACACATAAGAAACATAGAAAACTAACACACATTTATAAAAATTAAAATCAACCAAATTAATCACAAATATACAATAAAATGTATTTTAATAGTTTTAACATTTTAGACGTCTATAGACGTCTGAATGTAGTGAAACCAGACTTCTATGGCAGTCTGAAAAAGAGGGTATTTTTGCAATTGATTTTGAAATGTCAGACAGCAGATGCAGTCTGAAATCAATCAGACAACGTACACAGTCTGCTTTGATAAATTTTGAAATTTTTGTCAGACAGCTTATGAAGTCTGAGAAAAAAGGGTAGTTTTGCAATTGAATTTCAATTGTCAGACTTCTCCAAAGAAGTCTGAAAAAACTAGAGGGTAGTTTTGCAATTGATTTTGAAATGTCAGACTTCTCCAAGAAGTCTGATAATTTCCAGACTTCTCCAAGAAGTCTGATAATTTTCAGACTTCTTATGCTGTCTGGCAAGAATTTCAGACAGCGAGGGAAGTCTGATAAAAAACATCGCATTTCGGTTTTTATCCAGCGTTGACCAAAATTCGATTTTTCAGATGTCTATAGTCGTCTGGCAAAAGTTTGGAATTTCAGATGTCTATAGCCGTCTGATATTTTTTTCCTTATTTTCAGACAGATTTAGAAGTCTGACGATTTTTGCGCTTATTCTGGTCAACATCTGAAAATTTGGGTCAATTTCAGTTTCTACCCCCCCCCCCCATTATTTTCAGACATCGGATTCCGTCTGACAAAAAGTCAAGAATCGGTCAATTTCTTATCAGACTACATCAGAAGTCTGACTAAAAAATCAAATTTGAATCAACTGCAAAACTACCCTCTTCTTATTTAGGCTTCTTTGTGACGTCTGATAATTTTTTTTTTCAAAGGAATTTCACAGACTTCTATAGAGGTCTGACAATTGAAAGTCAATTGCAAAACTACCCTCTCGTTGACCATAATTTTTTATCAGACTTCATGGGAAGTCTGAAATCGCGAAACAGATCTGAAAATCGGGAGATCTTGTGAAAAATCACATAAATCTGATTTTGAGCTCGTTTTTACCTTCCCCAAACACTCAAAACTTTTATTTACACCAATACCTAACAAACCCAACCATTTTTTATGCAAGAATAACCACTATCACAAGAGATCCAAATTTTAATTTTTTTTAAAGCGTGAATTAAAGAGCTTTTTGGATAAAATTGGAGAGAAAATAAGAGAATAGAAGGTTGTGAGTTCTAATATGGAGTTTTGATGGCTCGAAATTGGTTGTATGAGGCATTAGGAGCTCAAAATTGGTTGTTAATGGTGGTTGGGTGAATTGGAGAAGATGACAGTTTCGTAATTAAGTTAAATCTAAAAGGTTTTTTTTGTCTTTTGGTAAAAATATCAGACTTCATATGAAGTCTGGCGATGGTATTATCATGAATACACAGATTATTAGGGGGATATATTAGCGAAAAAGAGGAAGGAGAAGGAAGAGGGTACTTTCAGGGTTGACTTCAATTTTAGGGGCATTTTTGCAAACATGCCTTTTTATTTTAAATATTTCTTAGAATTTTTCTATAATAAACATATGAAATATATTTTCATAAAATTTCTATAAATTTTGGGACCCTATAAAAAGCGGGACTCCATTCAAATGTTTCAAAAAATGTGCTCAGGTTCGGCTCTGAACACCCCAAGTATGAGCTGAGGAAATAGGTCAAGATTGTGCCAACAACAATGTCTCTCCATAATTTTATCCGAGATTCGTAGTAGGAGGATTGTGATTTTGTACATTGGAAAGCAGTAGAAGAGTATGAATATGATGTTGATTAAAATTATGAGCATGTTCCATACAGTTGGTGATAGAATGATGTAGGCTTTGCATGATTCTATTACTATGAACATGGCAAAAGAAACTAAACTGTCATATTAACAGGTATGTTGAATTGTGGATTTGAGTTTATTGTCTTTCATTTTCCTCTGAATTTGGTGTCATGCACATGATTTTAATGTTAGTTCTACGTTTATGAATGTAGTAACACATGCAATGGTGGAGACTCAAGATGGTAAAGATTCAAGATTGATCAATATTTTTACTGTATCATAAATTTATATGTTTTGGTTTCATAAAATTATAAAGTTTTGGATAAATTTTATTTATGACTTTGCACATATTCCATATTTTCTTACTTGTTTTACTATTTCTGTTAATTTTAAATTTTATAAAAAAATATTATTTAAAAATCTGAATTTTAATGAATTTTATTGCAAATTTAAATATTTAGTTATAAAATTTTATGAATATATATAATTAAAATTTTTATTTATAAATATAATAATAATAATTTAAAAATTAATTAGTTGTAAATCTATTATAGATTATTAATTAAAATTAACATAGTTAAGATTAAAAAAATATAATTAGATCAAAGTATGGATAATTTAGTCATTTATTATTAAACTTATCTAGATCAAAATAAAGTTTACAAAAAAAAAAACACATGTTCATCTTGTTGATACATCTAAATGAACATCAAAAAAAACAAACAAACAACATTTGGATGGATAATTAAGATGAATCATCTGAATGGTTATGTTAAATGATCAAACAAACAACCTTTTTATTGGTTTTACTTGAATCATTATGTAAAGAGACCAGCTCAAACAGCTGAACACAAACAGTAAGCCTCGTCTGAGAATGTCTTCATGCTTGTGAATCTTCTTGGAGTGTGACGCACTGGTCCAGCACAAGCGGATAACATGTTCTCTACAAAATGTTATCATCATCGCTCCACCAACAGCGACACACGTTCCAAGCACCTTTACGGTGACTTTGGATAGTCACTTTCTCCAACCTTTCAGAAAGATGATGTTAATTACACATGCAAACAACAATGAAAATGTACCAAAGTAAAAAGTTTTATCAAAATATACCTGACAACACTGGTCATCACAAATGTTATGGCTGGGAGTAGATTGAACATCCCATAAGTGAAAGTCCGTGTGGTGTGTTGTATCCATGCGTAATAGAGGTTCTGCTCTAAGAATGGTACAATATAATTACGATGAATGTGATGAATTGTGATAAAGATCAGTCACTTACTCTAAGAAGCTAATGACATCAATCTGAAGAAATATCTTCAGTCGTAATTGGAGATCTTGTATTTCTATTTTTCATCAAACTACATTAAGACTAACCTAAAAATAAATAGAAAACTAATAAGGAATTTAAATTAATCTTGGCTTATTACCTCTCAAAGAAGAGCTTAAGGGGTGTACGAATCGCTGAATCGATCGCCAATCTCTCAGCCACGAAGATTCTTGGACAGCCCTAATCGATCGCCAGATTTGCAAAGACTGACACGATCGACAAGCCAACTTGAATGACAGACTGAAGCAGCTATAGAGAGTAAATCAGAGTTCATGATGGCTTCTTTCAACCGAGAGAAGGAAGTGTGATTCCATGATATACTTACAGCTCAGACAAATAAGTGTTTTTGGTTTGAAGTACATGCTCTTACTTACGTCCTAGTGGTGCCTACAAAACTTTCGTGTATATAATTTGCAATTACAATCTTTAGAATATGAAAAAAAAAGTTCAACATAAATTTTAACAAAAAAAAGAAAAAAAGTTCAAAATAGTTCAAAATACTACTATAATCATACTATTATATACTTTAAAGAATTGTCAGGTTGATTGGGTTTATGATTGGTAAGAGTTTGATATCCTTTGTAATAAAAAAGAATGGGATCCCAACAAGAATTTATAAAATGCTCAATCCAGAGAATACAATCTAACATGCTTAGGCCACTCCTCTGTGTACTCGTCGTTTATATTAAGGTTGATTTAATTTGTATAATCCTGTTTTTATAAACCTGAGTAAGTTAGGTGGTTTATCTTTAAAATAGATAGACTAGATTTTTTAGTGGCGGTCCAGTACTTCAACCTGAGTAATTTAGGTGGTTTATCCTCTTCGTTTTGGGGTTCCTTGCAGCTCTCTTTTGGTATTTTAAAGGTTTTTTAGTGGCGGTCCTGTACTTCAACAAATTGGCGTAGGTCTTCTGTTTTGCCTTCCTCTTTCCCAAGGTACTCAAGCATGGTAGTAGTCTTATGCTTCCAGGATTTGGCGTTGGTCTTCTCTTTCGTCTTCCTCTTTTCCAAGGTGCTCAAGTATGACAGTGGTCCTGAGCTTCGACGATTTTGCATTGGTCTTTTGTTTCACCTTCTTATTTTCTGAAGTGCTTAAGTGTGGCGGCGGTCTTTTGGACTTTTGGAGTCATCGCGACAATTTTTGTTCTCCGCAGCGGAAACTGCCGCCGATTTGGGTTTGACTATAGATTAATCCCTAGGATTTCTGGTGTTTTGGAACTTTGGAAGGCTTGACCCAATTTGTTCGGATTTTGATTATGAATCTACACATATTAAAGGATTTTGTTGAACATGCCAATTTGTTATCGGATTTGTTTTTGGTTGGTTAGAATAGAGAAATGCTTATCCCCTTTTAGTTGAGATAGAGGGTTTGTGTAACACCCGCTTTTCTGCAAACTGTTCGGGTCAGGTCAAGACGGAGAACACAGTCCGTGTTCTAACGCAACGAGTGCTGGATTAAGATCGAATCGATCATGATTCGGTAAATGAATCTGAATGATCCAGTAACTCAGTCATGATTAATGGATTGATGGAATGATTGAGTTAAGAAGGATTAATAAGACTGGATAGGTGGAATAAACGAAAGAACTAAGCTTAGTTGGGTGAATCCAAGCTGAAGCTAGTTAATCTGAGTGTATAAGCTGAACTAACGGCTAAGTCCAAATGAATGGATTTATCGGATCAAGTGGCTGGATCCGGACATGATATTGGGCATTTAGTTAACTGCCGATATGGGCTGAGATTAATCTGAATGCGCTCATTCACTAAGTAAATGAGCGGGAACGGTTGGGAAATAAGGACATAAGCACCTAATTAACTGAGCGGGAAGGGTGATTGGGCGGTTGCTGGGCTGTTTTGGAAAGGAAAACGCCTAAGATCGGAATAAAAAGAAAGAAAGGCACGGAAGGCGCGGATTATCAGGTTCGGGTGGACGGTTTTTAGAGAAGAACATCCGAACAGAAGAGGGGGATTATTGGCGTCTGACGAGAAAACAGAAGAAGAAAGGGAGGATGCTGGGTGATCAGGATGGGATCGCCTGGAGAGATCAAGTCTGCGTGCTGGGAAGCAACAACTGGGGCTATCAGTACGATCGAGAGTCTGGGGATCAAAGTGCGATCATGAACTGGATGGTGGACATGACGGTTATCTCGATGCGGTTACGCAGTTATCGGATTGATGGCTGGCGTGATCGGACATACGGATCTGCAGAAGGTTGGAAAAGTCTAATCGCAGGTTTGAGTAAGACGGTTATAGGATCTGGATAAGGAAATGAGGATCGATACAAATCGATCCAATAGATCGGGATCTTCTGGCCGATCGGGATAGTCCGAACGGTTACAGTGCATTCTGGAACGATCTGCGGATCCTGTATGGTCTGGGCTTTTCTGGATCGTGGGTTGGACGATTAACATGGATGGTTATCGCGACTGACTGAAGATGAGTGACGAATCTGAGCCAGCGGCTTGGGTGACGGATTGTTCTGGCTAATGGGATTAGATGCTGTGATCGGAGAGAACTGGCTGGTTAAGAATAATCTACAGATCACGACTGAGATCGTGAGATGCTGATCAGTAAGGGCTGTTATCGAGCGGTTAGTGGCGAGGCGATCAGTGCGATCGTGGGATTAGTATCGGATCGGCGATATGGATCAGCTGAACGTGAGTAGTTCTAGGTAACCGACGATTCTGCGTGCTGGATTGCGATCTGTCTGGAGTTGCTGGATCGCGATCGTGAATCGTAATGGGAAGTACGCAGATTGGGCGTGTGACGCAGACTTATCTAAAGATCGAGATGGGCAACACTGGTGGATCGACTAAATGAGGATCAACATGGATTGATTGATCGAGGGTAGTGAGCGATCTCGGTCAAGGTGAGATCGCGTCAAGAGTTTCAGATCGAGCGGTTAAGTAAGACGATTTGTACGATCGTCGATTTTCTGCTCGGGGATGCGATCACAGGCTAGATTGCGGATAAGGCGACTAACATGGGCGGATTCGGTTACTGGCTGAGCGACTTAGCGGTTACCGACCAATCTTGCCGGGATGTTCTGTTGCTGATCACGCGGAAGCAAGAAACGATATTGGACTGACGGGAATTGAGGCGTGGATATCCGACTGGGAAGTGATGATCGATTGAAGCGGTAGGGAAATGTTGGACTGATGAGATCGCGACGCGATCCATGATTTCCTGAGACCGAGACGCAAGGAGCAGTCTGATGAGTTTGGCAAAAAGAGACAGTACCGATTGACTGTCCGTATCAGATGGATGATGCAGACTGGGTAATGTGGATAGGCTCTTCAGACCGTAAGGATGGACTGATCGGATGGACTGGATGGATTGTTCTGCCGGATTGATGACTTAGTGTCATCTCTTCTCGTCACTGAGACAAGTGGGGCCGGTTGGTTGATTGTCTTAGTAACGAGGGGATATTGGTTACGAATAAGGATGCTATGGTTGGAAGACTGAGACAAGGACTTCAGGTTATGAAGTGTGCGTGGATCAACGAGGATTCAGACTCTACAACTGGCTAAGGTATATGTTAATAAAGCCGAGTATTGTTCTAAGGAATTGTATCAGAACGGATTAAGTAAATGGATTCAACTAAGTGAGACTTAGGTGATTAAACTGAATAAATGTTGTTGGAACCTCGAGAAGAATTTTAAAGAAAAGATTTTAAAAATTCAAGGGGTTCACGGTTAATCTGACCGGATTTAAAATACTTAGTTTTCGGGTAGGAAAACTGGGTCAGGGCGTTTCAAGTTGGTATCAGAGCATTCACGGTTCTAGGATGATTGAATGCTTGGAATTCTATTAGAAGTTTGCTAGTTACCGAACTAGCATGATGGAAAGAGTTGAAAAATATGCTAAGTTAGAAAACTAGCATGACTGGAATTGATTGGAATGTGAGCTAAGTTAATAAGCTAACTTAGTTGAAGTGTGAAATTGTTTACGACTAGATTGTACTAGTGGAACTGAAGTCATTGTATATGACTAAGAGTGGAAACTTAGTCCTCGTTCCGGATCCTGAGAAAGGAATAAGCAAGAACGACTATTTTTATCCACTAAGTTTCATTGAGACTTTCGAGTCTAGACTGTTTAAGGGTTAAAAACCGAAGTGACAGAGACCTTATGGTCAGAACTGCTAAGGGTGGAAACCCGAGCAATTACTGAGACTGTTAAGTCTAAGGGTGAATACCCGAATGTTTCTGAAAAGGCTACGGCCGGTAAAGGGTCCTTTGGATCGAATGGCTTTATGCCGGATTGTGATCTTCGGATCGAGTGGCTGTGAGCCGTACTGTGATCTTCGGATCAGGATCTTCGGATCGATTGGCCGTGGGCCGTACTGTTCTGATGGGAGTTTGAGGCCGTTCTGTTGGCGTGTTTGGAAACCATGTGTGTTTGCCAAAACGTTTTCCGTTATTCTGACTGTCATGATGGTTGATTCATTTTATACGGGAGTCGGATTGGACAAACGCTTGGGGGTCGAAGTACTCGCCAAGGCTTGTCTAATTACGAGCTGCTCGGTAACTATGGATAACCATGTATGCTGTGATGCATGCGGTGATCGCGTCTTGGAAACTAGAGTAGTTTGCCAAAACGATCATGTTGGCCAAGATGAACTGCCCATGAAATCCACCGCAATGTACTGAGAGATGCGGTGTGATACTGTTATTGTCTGTGGGAACTTTGTGTTCGCCAAGACGAGTCTGATGACGTCTGTGGAAACAAGTGGATTTGCCAAGGCGTTTCTGTGGAAACATCTGTGGGAACCGAAGAGTTAGCCGGGATGTTAGTAAGAGATCTTTTGATCGTGAATGTTATGTGGCTAGAATAGTCAACGACTGGAATGAGAATTGCTAGAATAGTCTAGACCGAAAAACCGCGGACTGAGATTTGATAAATCTTGGGTTCGAAGGCGTTAAGACTGAATGAACCGGAGTCATTGGGAATGACAAAGTATAACGAACTTAGTCAGTGGATTGACTAATGTTCGATGGAAACTCACGAAGTGAGCATCTGTAGAAATTGGAATTAAATTGGTCTAAGAGTGACCGTCTGGGAAGTGTGATACTGATGGATCACGCTGGTCTTGGGAAGGACAGTGGATGGAACCATTAAGAATGGTTCTGTGGGAAATGTTCTGAGAATAGAGTTAAGGGAAAACTCATTCTCGAGAACTATGATGCGTAAAGACTTGTGAAAGTCTAAGGCAAGTAGTTGCCGAGATAATGTCTGGTGGAATGAATTGAAGCAAGTGGAAGGCTCGCAGGAATCTGAGTATGGCACGGGATTGCCGAGAAAAGAAGAGCTAATGAGAAGTTCAAAGGCGAATAAGAAGAATTCGCGGAAAATCTGAGTAAGGCAATGAGTTGCCGTGAAACGATCTGATGGAGTGCTGGGAAAGTGATCTAGCACATCCAAGGAAATATCAAGGATAGGTTGGTCCGAGAAATGAACTGAACGTTTCGGGGAAACGTTAGGGACGAGATGAGTTCGGGAAGTGGAACTAGGAGTTTCACAGGATGAAAACAGAGATTCTTTAAGAAATCTCTAAGGCAAAAGAGTTACTGGAACGTGAAGTGGGGGAGACTTCACGAGAGATGATTCTCTTCCGGAGTGTTCGATGTGATCCTACATTCGGAGAGTATTCTAGTTTGAGTAAGGATCGGGTCGAGTTGAACGACCGCGAATAAGTAAGAGGGTGTTGACAGTGGAAAGTCTCACCGACGGTTCTGTTAAGTCGGGTTGTCTGTAAGGATCCTGAAGATCGAAAATGTTTGCGATATCAAGAGGATATAAATGTTGGAAAGGATTGTTAGCAATCCGAGAATGTCTGAGTGCATCAGAGAGGATTCGTGGAGAATCCAGAAGGATTGGGAAGATCCGTAAAACAATTGTCTGCAAGAATCAAGAGTGATCCGGAAATGGATTCAAGGGTCTGGAAGACCCAAAAAAATGGTTAAGTCAGGAATAGACTTAGACCGAAGTAAATTGGATAAGTTCTGAGGAAGACTTAGTGAATTGATAAAGCTGAATTTTTCGGATGAGTGTAACGAGAACGATTCAGAAGTCTTTGAGGACTAGGATCGGGAATCAGGTTCAAGTCAAAGAGTGACGGTGAACGGAAATGAGTCTTAGGACTAAGATGAGCTAAGGCAGTTTGTGCTAAAACTCTAGAAGGTGTTAAAGTAATAGAACAAGGTTCTAACTACCGTTGAATTCGAGAACAAATTCATTCTAAGTGGGAGAGAGTTGTAACACCCGCTTTTCTGCAAACTGGTCGGGTCAGGTTAAGACGGAGAACACAGTCCGTGTTCTAACGCAACGAGTGCTGGATTAAGATCGAATCTATCATGATTCGGTAAATGAATCTGAATGATCCAGTAACTCAGTCATGATTAATGGATTGATGGAATGATTGAGTTAAGAAGGATTAATAAGACTGGATAGGTGGAATAAACGAAAGAACTAAGCTTAGTTGGGTGAATCCAAGCTGAAGCTAGTTAATCTGAGTGTATAAGCTGAACTAACGGCTAAGTCCAAATGAATGGATTTATCGGATCAAGTGGCTGGATCCGGACATGATATTGGGCAGTTAGTTAACTGCCGATATGGGCTGAGATTAAGCCGAATGCGCTCATTCACTAAGTAAATGAGCGGGAACGGTTGGGAAATAAGGACATAAGCACCTAATTAACTGAGCGGGAAGGGTGATTGGGCGGTTGCTGGGCTGTTTTGGAAAGGAAAACGCCTAAGATCGGAATAAAAAAGAAAGAAAGGCGCGGAAGGCGCGGATTATCAGGTTCGGGTGGACGGTTTTTAGAGAAGAGCATCCGAACAGAAGAGGGGGATTATTGGCGTCTGACGAGAAAACAAAAGAAGAAAGGGAGGATGCTGGGTGATCAGGATGGGATCGCCTGGAGAGATCAAGTCTGCGTGCTGGGAAGCAACAACTGGGGCTATCTGTACGATCGAAAGTCTGGGGATCAGAGTGCGATCATGAACTGGATGGTGGACATGACGGTTATCTCGATGCGGTTACGCAGTTATAGGATTGATGGCTGGCGTGATCGGACAGACGGATCTGCAGAAGGTTGGACAAGTCTAATCGCAGGTTTGAGTAAGACGGTTATAGGATCTGGATAAAGAAATGAGGATTGATACAAATCGATCCAATAGATCGGGATCTTCTGGCCGATCGGGATAGTCCGAACGGTTACAGTGCATTCTGGAACGATCTGCGGATCCTGTATGGTCTGGGCTTTTCTGGATCGTGGGTTGGACGATTAACATGGATGGTTATCGCGACTGACTGAAGATGAGTGACGAATCTGAGCCAGCGGCTTGGGTGATTACGGATTGTTCTGGCTAATGGGATTAGATGCTGTGATCGGCGAGAACTGGCTGGTTAAGAACGATCTACAGATCACGACTGAGATCGTGAGATGCTGATCAGTAAGGGCTGTTATCGAGCGGTTAGTGGCGAGGCGATCGGTGCGATCGTGGGATTAGTATCGGATCGGCGATATGGATCAGCTGAACGTGAGTAGTTCTGGGTAACCGACGATTCTGCGTGCTGGATTGCGATCTGTCTGGAGTTGCTGGATCGCGATCGTGAATCGTAATGGGAAGTACGCAGACTGGGCGTGTGACGCAGACTGATCTAAAGATCGAGATGGGCAACACTGGTGGATCGAGTAAATGAGGATCAACATGGATTGATTGATCGAGGGTAGTGAGCGATCGCGGTCAAGGTGAGATCGCGTCAAGAGTTTCAGATCGAGCGGTTAAGTAAGACGATTTGTACGATCGTCGATTTTCGGCTCGGGGATGCGATCACAGGCTGGATTGCGGATAAGGCGACTAACATGGGCGGATTCGGTTACTGGCTGAGCGACTTAGCGGTTGCCGACCAATCTTGTCGGGATGTTCTGTTGCTGATCACGCGGAAGCAAGAAACGATATTGGACTGACGGGAATCGAGGCGTGGATATCCGACTGGGAAGTGATGATCGATTGAAGCGGTAGGGAAATGTTGGACTGATGAGATCGCGACGCGATCCATGATTTCCTGAGACCGAGACGCAAGGAGCAGTCTGATGAGTTCGGCAAAAAGAGACAGTACCGATTGACTGTCCGTATCAGATGGGTGATGCAGACTGGGTAATGTGGATAGGCTCTTCAGACCGTAAGGATGGACTGATCGGATGGACTGGATGGATTGTTCTGCCGGATTGATGACTTAGTGTCATCTCTTCTCGTCACTGAGTCAAGTGGGGCTGGTTGGTTAATTTTCTTAGTAACGAGGGGATATTGGTTACGAATAAGGATGCTATGGTTGGAAGACTGAGACAAGGACTTCAGGTTATGAAGTGTGTGTGGATCAACGAGGATTCAGACTCTACAACTGGCTAAGGCATATGTTAATAAAGCCGAGTATTGTTCTAAGGAATTGTATCAGAACGGATTAAGTAAACGGATTCAACTAAGTAAGACTTAGGTGATTAAACTGAATAAATGTTGTTGGAACCTCGAGAAGAATTTTAAAGAAAAGATTTTAAAAATTCAAGGGGTTCACGGTTAATCTGACCGGATTTAAAATACTTAGTTTTCGGGTAGGAAAAATGAGTCAGGGCGTTTCAGTTTGCCTCTCATCCTCTTTCAGTCTTTCCTATCCTCTCTTGATTATTGAGTAGAGAAATCTTTGCCAGCATTTATTACAACGACATTCTAAAAAACTACCTTTATCCAGTTTCCTTTTTGCCTTCCCTCCAGTTTCTAAACTCTTTCTTCCCTCCCTTTTTGTGATAAAGCGATCTGATTAAGGTTCAAGAAATGGAGAATTTCCATAAAGTTATCAATGATTTTCTGCTTCTTAATCACAACTTCTTCATGTTGATTGATTTCCTTCCCAAAAAAAAGATTCATGCAGCGGTTTTGGCTGGTTACATTCGCTGCTCCGGCTGGAATCATGTCTGACTTCCTTCAAAAAGCAATGAAATCGATGTCAATCAATGATGATGAGACAATAACAATCCATGATGATCCGAGATTAAGTCTTTGAAGAGAATTCATGAAGCCTACACGGAAGACTTCTCAACCCAGAAACCCAATCCATGCCGCAGATGATTGAGAAGATGGCCAGACACTGGCGTGTTTACAATAGGGTTCGGGGGATAGTTCTTTCTCGGGAAAAGTTTTAATTTATCTTCCAGTGTGAAGAAGATTTCAATATGGTCTTGAACGAGTGTATATGCTTCTTCAACCACTGGACTATGATGTTGGAAAGATAGACATATTCGCCTCTTGATGACTTCCTCACCAAATTCGAAGTTTGGGTACGGATCAGGAACATCCCCTGCAACTACTATACTACTGAAATGATGAACGCTCTGGAAAGGGCTGCAGGGAAGGTGATTGAGATCAAGTACGATCCAATAGCCTCCCAAAAAAGGATTTCATCCGAGCTAAGGTATCATGATACAGTGTATGACTAGAGTGAAGTGTTTGTACACGTGGAGGGCTGAGATACAAAGATAAAGGGACGGTCAAGATCAAATAGAACTGAAGTTTTGGTTAAAAGAGAAATGTTGCACATTAATTCATTCATTCTGAAAATTTGTTAAGTTTGTTACATTCTCTTGAACTTGATTCTCTGTAATTCATCGGAGTTCATTCAATTCACAAGTCTTTCTTCTTCATAGATTTGTGTTGAGGTGAGCTGAGATTTGTTGTTTCAAGAACATTAAATCTCTGGAAATCTGATTAGGGTTTCTTGTAGACTACGGACGTTTCTCGGATTTGAAGATGGATACGCGTACGCAAACATCGATTAAGGACGCGGCAAAGGAAATCGAGGAAAATCTGGGTTCACGCATTGATCAGGTGCTTCGTCGAACTCAAGAATTGGAATCTACGGTAGCGGGGCAGAATTCGAAGATGGAGAAGCATATCGCGGATATGTTTGTGGCAATTCGTCTCATTTCGACCTCGAGTCCGTCGTCTTCTACGAACGATGGTCGTAATCAACACCGACATCATCCAACCACAGATGATTTGAATAGTGGTATGGCAGGTACGAACCCTAACTATCCTAAAGCTACGAGGTTAGCGAGGCTTGATTTCCCTAAGTTTGGAGGAGATAAAGTCAAGGAATGGATCTTTACGGCAGAACAATTTTTTACAATTGATCATACACCGGAGGAGACTAAGGTGGCGGTAGTAGCGATTCACTTAGAGGATTTAGCAGCGACTTGGCATCAATCATTAGTTGAATCGGATATATGGCCTGTTAATGGTCTTGATTGGCTGAGTTACAAGATGCTGTTGAAGGAGAGATTTGATGAAGTTTGGGAAGATCCGATGGCAGAACTAAAGAAACTGCAGGAGACAGAAGGAATAGTTGCGTATCATAATAAATTCGAATTGATCCGTATTCGTCTGAAACTTCCTGAGGATTATCTTGTGAGTGCTTATCTAGCAGGTTTGCAAGTTGATACTCAAATGCACATACGGATGTTCCAACCTCAGACAGTGAGACAATGTCTCTTATTAGGACGCCTTTATGAGACTGCACACCCAAGGAAGTCTTCGTCTTCGACTTGGAATGGTAATAAGCAGAGTAATTACACCAAAGGTATTATCCCTTATAAGAAGGATATGGATAATCAAACGCAGAAGCAGGTGCTAGTTGAGAAGAACAAACCTGCCAACACTCAACAACAAAAGGTGTTAACTACAGAAGAGATGAATGAGAGGAAGGCCAAAGGCTTGTGTTATTTTTGTGATGAAAAATACACACCTGGCCATTTCAGAGTCCACAAAAAAGCTCAACTGTTTTTGATGGATATGGAAGAGGGACTAGAAGTGGAGGAGGAAACCGATGATGAATGTGAGAAGGAGAATGTACAACCCCACTGTGAGATAGATCACATTTCTGTGAATGCAATTTCAGGGATCTCAGACTATAATACAATGAGGGTGAAAGGGATGCATAAGAAGCGCTCTCTCTTTATTCTCATAGACTCTGGTTCTACACATAACTTCCTGGACCCACAGTTGGCTAATAAACTGGGCTGTCGCTTATTGCCTGTTGATAATGCAAAGGTATTGGTAGCAGATGGTAACATGTTGAGTGTAAAAGCAAAAGTTGATAGGTTCCAATGGGACTTTCAAGGGACAGGGTTTGTAGCAGACTTCATGTTGTTACCATTGAATGGTTGTGATATGGTTTTAGGATTTCAGTGGTTGCATACATTGGATCCTATAACATGGGATTTTCAGAAACTCACTATGAGGTTTATGTGGGGACAAAGGAAGGTGGTATTACATGGAAGTCAAAAAGGATCAGTTAGAGAGATCAAGGCAGAAAAGCTAAACAAGCTTAAGGAGACTGATATGCAGCTTTCAATGCTATGTGTTACACACCACAATGAAGAAGATCCTATATGTTTGTGTGCTTTGGAGACAGAGTTGCGGTCTCTAGATGCTTCTGGTCCAATTGAAACACTGTTATCGGAGTATGCAGATATTTTTGAGGAACCGAGAGGCTTACCACCTTTCAGGAAGAATCATGACCATAAAATCACTTTGGTAGAAGGAGCTAATCCGATAAACCAACGTCCTTACAGGTATGCAGTTCATCAGAAAAATGAAATAGAAAAATGGTTAAGGAGTTGGTGGATCAAGGTACGGTGCAACCAAGTTCAAGTGCCTTTGCATCACCAGTGGTTTTGGTTAAAAAGAAGGATGGTACATGGCGGTTGTGTGTGGATTACAGGGGATTGAATGGCTTAACAGTCAAAGATAGATTTCCAATCCCTTTAATAGAGGACTTGATGGATGAATTGGGAGGCTCTCAGGTTTACTCTAAAATTGATTTGAGAGCAGGTTATTATCAAGTCAGGATCAATCCAGCAGATATACACAAAACCGCATTCAAAACTCACAGTGGGCATTATGAGTACATTGTCATGCCCTTTGGGTTGACAAATGCTCCTGCTACCTTCCAAGGTTTAATGAATGCAGTCTTTAAGGAGTTCCTAAGGAAATTTGTGCTGATTTTCTTTGATGACATTCTGATATACAGTGCATCAACGGAGATACATCATCAGCATCCGAAGAGTGTGTTTGAAGTGATGAGGAAGCAGCAACTATACGCTAAGCGTAGCAAGTGTGTTTTTGCTACTAAGAGAGTGGAATACTTGGGTCACTTCATTGAAGCAGAAGGTATATCTATTGACCCAAGTAAAGTTCAAGCAGTAAAGGATTGGCCTCAGCCTTTAAATCTGAAACAGTTACGTGGATTCTTGGGTTTAGCAGGATATTACAAAAGATTTGTAAAGAATTTTGGAGCCATTGCTACACCCTTGACAGTGTTAACTAAGAAGGACTCATTCTTATGGTCAGCAGAGACTCAAACTGCATTTGAGGAATTGAAGAAGGCTTTATGTACTGCACCTGTATTGGCATTGCCTTTATTTGACAAGTCATTTGTGGTAGAAACTGATGCAAGCGGTCAGGGAATAGGAGCTGTTTTGATGCAAGAGGGACATCCTTTGGCTTATATAAGCCGTCATCTAAAGGGTAAACAGTTACATCTCTCCATCTATGAAAAGGAACTTCTGGCTATTGTTTTTGCAGTACAAAAGTGGAGACATTACTTGCTGAATGGGCATTTTGTGATTAAAACGGATCAAAGGAGTCTCAAGTACCTGTTGGAGCAGAGGCTGAATACTCCCATACAGCAGCAATGGTTGCCTAAACTCCTGGAGTTTGACTACGAGATACAGTATAAGGAAGGTAAAGAAAATTTGGTCGTTGATGCCCTTTCTAGAGTGGAAGGATCAGAGACACTTCACATGGCATTATCTGTTCTGGAGTGTGACTTGTTGAAGCAAATTCAGGCTTGTTATGATTTTGATATGGCAGTGAAGAGTATTATTGAAGAGCTGAAAGTCAAACCTGACTGTAAGAAACACTATATGTGGTCACATAATATACTGAGAAGAAAATCCAAAATAGTGGTACCTGCTGATGTGAATGTGCGAAACACTATTCTGGATTGGCTTCATAGCTCAGGGGTTGGTGGTCATTCAGGAAGAGATGCAACTCATCAGAGAGTTAATGGTATTTTTTATTGGAAAGGCATGACAAAATATATCCAACAGTTCATTAGAAGTTGTATGATATGTCAGCAATGCAAGTATGATACAGCTGCTTCTCCTGGTAAGATTCAACCTTTACCAATTCCTTCTGCAGCTTGGACAGATTTGTCAATGGATTTTATAGAAGGTCTTCCTACTTCTTTTGGAAAATCTGTTATCTTTGTCATTGTGGATCGTTTGACAAAGGCTGCTCATTTTGTGGCTTTGACTCATCCTTACACGGCTGTTATTGTTGCTCAGGCCTTCATGGACAATGTGTTTAAACTACACGGGTTACCAACTTCTATTGTCAGCGATAGAGGATCAGTGTTTTTGAGTGAATTCTGGAGAGAATTATTCACTTTACAGGGGGTGTCTCTCAATTATTCCAGTGCATACCACCCTCAGAGTGATGGTCAAACTGAGGTGGTCAATAGATGCTTGGAGACTTATTTGAGATGCATGTGTAGTGACAGGCCACACTTATGGAGTAAATGGCTTCCACTGTCTGAGTATTGGTATAATACAAGCTTTCACACTGCTGCTCAGATGACACCATTTGAAGCTGTCTATGGTCAGCAGCCACCACATCATCTTCCTTATATCCTAGGAGAGTCTAAAGTTGCAGTTGTGGCTCAGAATTTACAAGATAGGGAAAACATGCTGATGATTCTAAAATTCCATCTGTTGAGAGCTCAACACCGCATGGAACAGGCTGCCAACAGAAAGAGATCTGAGAGGAGTTTCAATATTGGTGATTTTGTATTTGTGAAGCTCCAGCCTTATAGACAAGGCTCCGTGGTAATGCGCTCATCTCAGAAACTTTCACCTAAGAATTTTGGCCCCTACAAGGTAATTGATAAATGTGGGAAGGTGGCTTACAAGATTGTATTACCTGAGACTTCAAGGATCCATCCCGTTTTCCATGTATCTCGGCTTAAATTGCGAGTTGGCGATGTAGTAGTGGGTACACACTTACCTTCTGTGGTCCATGATGTATTAAGGAAGGAACCGGAGCAGATATTGGAGAGACAAATGGTCAATAGGAATGGTAAAGCTGCTACGAAAGTCTTGATCAAATGGACTAATGAAGATGCAGCTGAAGCCACTTGGGAATTCTTGTTTGACATCATGAAGAAGTTTCCAACATTTCAACCATGAGGTTGCTTGGAGGGGAAGGATTTGATACAGTGTATGACTAGAGTGAAGTGTTTGTACATGTGGAGGGCTGAGATACAAAGATAAAGGGACGGTCAAGATCAAATAGAACTGAAGTTTCGGTTAAAAGAGAAATGTTGCACATTAATTCATTCATTCTGAAAAGTTGTTAAGTTTGTTACATTCTCTTGAACTTGATTCTCTGTAATTCATCGGAGTTCATTCACTTCACAAGTCTTTCTTCTTCATAGATTTGTGTTGAGGTGAGCTGAGATTTGTTGTTTCAAGAACATTAAATCTCTGGAAATCTGATTAGGGTTCCTTGTATCATATCATTTGGCATAGCTAAACCATAGAGATGAGAAAAAGCTAGACCTTCCGTCAGGAAATCAGTTATGATCTCTCATACGAATTCGGAAAACTTTGGAACAAATGTTCCATTGCTTCCGTCTCACTCATGAGAAGTCTCATTATCCTCTGCTAAAGAAACAGAAATCTCCCTTTCTTCGTGATTCCGAGCTCCGTTCAGAAAAAGATGAATGTTCTAAGGACATGGAGCTTAAAGAAAATGCGAAAGAACCTGAACTGCTTGAGGACCCTCAGAGATTTCATGCCATGTTCCCAGAGTATTTGAAATGGGAACGTAAAATGACCATGCTCTATATCTCCCACGCTAACGAAACATAAAAGTTGGATCGTATCCAACATGTGCAACTATCCATTGAGGATGAAAAATTCCAAAGCTCTAAGGAACTGCCAACCCTCACGAACGATTTAAAAAGGAGAAAGGAATGGTTATTGGGTACGATAAGAAGTTCAACACATTAAAATCAATTAGCCTCAGGAATCCGGGATAAGCGATGTGTGCTCCTCTAAAATTTGGTGCAGCATTAAACATTCCAGAACCATGAGAACACAGCTGCTTGTCTCCTCTAGTCACTATGAGCTGAATGGTTTTTTGTATGGGTTTGACTTATCGTGACCATACATTTCGAACCTCTCGTGACCAGAACAGGAAACAAAGTAGCCAGCTCAGAAGCCAAGCTACTAGAATCAAGAACAACATTGACTCTCCTGCTAATCCTAATTCCAGTGAGTTGGCACCTAAATGTAAAGCAGAATACAACACTTGTGAAACTTCAGAAAGATCCTACAAAAACCAAACAAGGCTTCCGATTTGAAGCCGCTACCATCCCAATGAGCATAGTGATCTAGAACTGTCAAAAGGAAGGAAACCCGGAGACAGTTCGCCACAACTAGGAACTAAGTAGGAATTTCTTTCCGGAATTTTTGTTTCTCATGGAAACGAAACATAGACAGTTTTATTTGGAAGATTTAAAGTAGAGTTTGGGTTACATTAATTTTTTTACAGTGGAGCCGATTGGTTTGAGTGGAGGATTGACTTTGCTGTGGAAAAATATTACTAAATTGAGGTCCTTTCTGAGAATAATAGGATCATTGACTTGAAAGTTGAATTGGATACGATTAAGTTCTTTCTCATTTATGTCTACGGAGACCGAGTAAAAAAGAGACGCAAAGGATTTTGGGAGAAGTTACTACAAGAAATTCGCGTAATAATAACTGCCGAAAACGCTATGTATCGATACGATAGCATTGTGTTACCCGCTATGTCATCGACCGCGATAAAAAGTCTGGCACTTTAGATAGCGTTTTTTGTAAATGCTATGGTATATATTTTAAAGATAGCGTTTTTAATAAATGGTATGGTATATATTTTTAAAGATAGCATTTTGCAATTGTCATCTATATTTAAATATATCAATTTTTATATTAATATATTTTGGTCATCAATTTTCAAATTTTGGTTTTTAAAAACTAATTTTCTGAAAATATTAAATTTAAAAACGAATAAATTAAAGACAAATATATTACAAAATTGTTAAAATTACAAAGCTTGTTTCAAGTCTCAAATAAGCTTAAACTAACACATAACTATACTATTGAAAAAATAAGCTAAACTAAATCAACACATTGAGCTCGTTTCTCAACCTTAGTCTTTAAGCATCAGAGTCACCTCCTTCTTGACTTTTCCCCTGCTCTAATCCTCTCGTTGAATCTAATCAGTCTCTCTCACCCTAAGTCTTGGAGCAATGTCGTTCATTTTAACTACAAGATAGTCATACAGCTGCTTTCTGTAATCGGTGAGGTCTATAACTCTCTGAACAAAGGTCTGGACATTGACCAAATCAACCGGTGATATATCCTGACCTTTAATATAAAGTAAAACACAAAAAAATGTTGATCAAAACAAACAAAACCATGGTTTTTTTCTTTGAAATAGCTGCAGGAATGATCATTATTACTTACCCGTAGATGCTCTTCCGGCCTCAACCACCTCTCTTGCTTTATCTTCATCACCAAGGACTTCAGTAAGCACTGGAATATGCTCTTCAGACAACTCAGACTTGTCCTCTATAATCTTTGACACTCGAGCATAAAGATAATTGTCATTAACTACCTTGACAAGCTCAGGGAAGTGCCATGAGTACCATTATCTGTAAAGATCAGCATTATAAAACTACTTAGCTTAACCAATTTTCCTTTAATCTGAGATGATAATAAGCAGGCAACACACAGAACAAACCTGACACTCCTAGCAAAGGAATTGATATTTTTATCAAGAGTATCAAGGAGGGAAATAATGTGAATAACCATATTATCCTCTCTGTTAACATTGAATTTGACCTTTGCTCTACTATAGCTATGAACATGGGAACCATATGAAAACTAAAACAATTTGAGGGCCTTTTCAACATACTCTTCTTCTTCGGAGCTTCGTCGAAGAAGAATAGACGAACTCTTGGATTAGCAAAAGCACCAATCAAATCATTTCTGACAAGTCCCTTTCGAGCAGTTAGAGAATTAAAGTGCCGCCTCAAAAAACCTAATCCACCATCCACTTGATTGACCGACGCCGCCTCAGTAACCGGTGGAGTAAACAGCCTCGCCGATCTCACACCACCACCGTACATAAACCCCTAATTTCACCCCAAAAAAAACAAAAATCAGTAGAGTGAAGAAACATAAATTAAAGACGAATCTGAGAAGAAATCAACAAATTGAAGTTTAGAATTTTAGGTTTTAGGTTTGTGTTTAGGGTATAGAGTTAAGGTTTTAGAATTTAAATTTTTTGTGTTTATGATTAAATATCAAAAGTTTAGGGTTTAGGGTTTGTGTTTAGGATATACAATTAATGTTTTAGTGTTTAGGGTTTAGGGTTAAAAGTGTAGGGTTTAAGGGTTTAGGGTTTAGGGTTTAGGTTTGTGTTTAGGGTATAGAGTTAAGGTTTTAGAATTTAATTTTTTGTGTTTATGATTAAATATTAAAATTTTAGGGTTTAGGGTTCGTGTTAGGGTATATAATTAATGTTTTAGTGTTTAGGGTTAGAAGTGTAGGGTTTAGAGTTTAAGATTTTGTGTATGATTAAATGTTTAGAATTTTAGGGTTTAGGTTTGTGTTTAGGATATAGAGTTAAGGTTTTAGAATTTAAAATTTTGGTGTTTATGATTAAATATTAAAATTTTAGGGTTTAGGGTTCGTATTTAGGGTATATAATTAATGTTTTAGTGTTTAGGGTTAGAAATGTAGAGTTTAAGTCCTTAAAGTTTGTATTTATGGTATAGAGTTTAGGTTTAGATTAAGATTTAAAAAATAATTATAAATTATTTCAAAATTTTTACATTTGTATATAATTAAACACTCATTAATTTATATAAAATATTAATTTTTTTTGTTAATATTGAAGGGAAAAAGAGAAATTTTATTTTGTTAGAGAAAAAAAAAGTTGGAGGGAACAAAGGAGAGAGAGGGAAACTAAAAAAAAATTTGGAGGGAACAAACTAGAGAGAGGGAAACTAAAAAACAAGGGAGGGAAGTAGAATTTTTTGGCGCTCATTTTCCAGCGTCAGTTATACATATCGTTTCATGTCAAACCCAGTAAATATAGCGTTTATATTTTTGTAAACGCTATCTAAAATACAAGAGTATATCAACTATAGCATAAACACTAAAAACGCTATCTGCAACTGCTATTAATACTCGAATTTCTTGTAGTGAGTTGATAAGCATTGGTCTTCAACGTGATGATGCTTGGATACTTACATGTGACTTTAATGAATTTATGAGTAATGCTGAAAGCTCGGAGGCGTGGTAAGAAGCGATTCTTCCTTATAGGATTTTCGCAACATGGCTGAGAATTGCAAGCTCAGATAAATAAGATGTGTGGGTAATCGGGAAGGCTGGATGAATAATTTCTGGGTCAAGTGTCTCATGGGTAAGTGTTTTGGTAACGATGAATGATTTAGGATCTTTCCGCGATCCCAAGCGGAATATCATACGATGTGGGGCTTCAGACCACATACCTCTATGTATTAGCTTTGCGATGTAGGATGCTGGTCAAGGTCAGGGAAGGTTTTATTTTGACATAATAATGATTGGTAAACCTTGATTTGAGGAGGAATGCATAAAGGGATAGGAGGGTTCAAAGCCCGAATTCAGTGATTGTATAATGGATATGATTGCAAGGTGTTGTCGAGAGATATCCAAATGCTCGGCTGAAAAAATTGGACTTGCATAGAAAACGATGAGATTTTTTGGCATCATAGATATCGTGAGCTATGGCTAAATCTTGGAGATAAAAATAAAAAGTACTTCCACAACAGTGTTAAAGGAAGTAATATCATGAAAGAGTCTTAAGGTTATTGGACGATGAAGAGAGCACTTCTCGGAAGGTGCGAAAGGGGAGATCGTTGTTGAGTATTTCCGCGAGCTGTTTATAAGTACTAAGCATGTCGATTTTGAATCTCTCTTTGATGGTTTTAATGGGAACATGTACATATGAGATATCTACGAAACATATGTCTAAGAAAGGAATATTTATGGGATATCTACGAAACATATGACCCCGTTGAAACATATGCTTGATTGACTTTTTAGAGCGATTTCTGCTTTTTCGTACACCATCGTAATTCCAAAACCTCGATCATTATATCGCTTAAGAATTATAATAACATAATCTTAAAGAATAGACGAATAATAATGATCAGAAATAAGTAGGGATCATCATAAATCCAAAAGCGTGAAAATTTCAATTCTAAATCACTATAATAGCAATTTGATTTAAAAACCAATGATGATAAATTAAGCTAAGTGAGCAAAAAAAAAAAACTGTAGCTATCGTCGGAGTTCCATAACTACTTGTTTCTTGGATTTTTTTTTGGGAACATTAGAGTTATTGTCACAATCACTACTCAGATCATCTTCTTCATCGTCACTCAAGTCCACCGTCATCTTCTTCATCCTCTTCATCATCTTCTCCAACATCGTCGTATTCTTCTTCACTATCTTCTTCTTCCTCATCTTCGTCTTCTCCTTATTCTTCTTATTCATCTTCTTCATCCTCGTTACCAATCTGGTAGTCTGGATCGTCGGTATCAGAAATCTTGGTTGTATGAACGCTATTGTAATCCTCATCATTCTCTTGATCACTATCTTTGGTAGCATCCGTTTCACTGTCGAAATACCTATAAAAACCAGTAAACTCTATATTAGTACTCGAGCTATAAAAACCGGCTAATACAATACATGACAGACTCTAAGAACGACATACCAATATGTGTGTCCACTTAGTCTTTTTGTTTGATGTAATTGTTTTGCCCCAGGAGCAACCTCAATCTCGATATCATTATCAAATGTGTCATCGTTGTCGCTCTCTCCACTACTACTATCGTCTGCACCACCACAGTTGTTGGAAGCATGTTCTAACTCACCATCGACCACAACACCTGTAAAAGAAAAGAATTATCTTTTTACCAATTCAAATTCATATTATGATGAGATCATCGCCTCATATAGAGGATAGATGTTACCCTGATTCTTACTGATTTCAGAGACTACGGCCGTAACTTAATGGTACAGAGGATCGACCCTAAACGTTGAGAATATAGATTAGAAGAAGAATTGAGATATATATGTTTTACATATATACACGACAAAAGTAAATTGGGTCATTAGGTTATGAGCGATTTTGTCTTGCCTTAACCCTAACAGCAACTCAATGGGCCTCAGCTCAATGGATCCAATTTAAAATATCAAAGTATTCTACTTAAAAATTCGTCTATATCTATAATGATTTAGATTTGTGTCGTTAACATGAGATAAGACGCCAATATCTCTCGGGCTAAACGATAATGTCTTTCTTCAATAAAACCTAGCGAACTTTCGTCTGTATCGATCTCATATATGTAGATTGCTAGAAATTTCGTAGTTGGTTTTGCAGAAATATATATATATATATATATATATAATATAAATATCCATAAAAATAAAGTAATATATCGCTCACAAAAAATAAAAAGCACATCCAGATATATTATAATAATAAACTTAAATCTAATACGTAGAGGATCAATGGTCGATCAACCGATGAACTGCTTCGTACTCAAAGATGCGCTGCTTCATTGCTCAAAAGATGCGTTGATAAGTAGGTCGTCGTGATAGTAGTCCAAGACATAACCATTCTTAATTCATGATCAAAACAATTCCATTTAGAACGAAGACATCATCGCTATAATAAAGGATGTCTGGAAGCACTAACGAACTTTTAGAATAACCACTATATAGTCTAAAACGAATTACCTTTCATATCCTTTTGAAGACCTTGTTATAGACAACATTTGTTGTCTGTTTCACTGGTCGTCCCTCACCGTCTGTAATCAGAATTTTTAGACCCGATCTCGAAGTCACTCTTGACAGAGCGAACTATGAACTTGTATCTTGACACGTCCATGCATAGGGGTGAGCTCCTTAATAGGAACAAACGCACTCATCTTTTTAACCATAGAACAACGTCTAAGAAAGCAATATTTTTTTTATGATACACCTAATAGTATTAACGAAGATACTTATAGGAATGGTATGACAGCTATAACACAGATTTGTCCTTTTCCGTCAAATATAAGTCAGATAAATCCTACTCAAAGTATGTTGGAAGATTATTATGAGTACATATAGAATATTTACTTTTTATCATATACACGATAATGACCACAAAACTGGATAAAAAGAAGTCTTATAACGGAGATAACTGCTATATATTGATAAGTATAAAAATATTCAGTCATTATCAAATTCAGAAATTTTCCTCTTATACATTGAAATTAAAAAGCTCAGTAGAAACCACATAACTTAAAAAATCGAAATCTGATGGTGATACAATCAAATTTCCAACTCAAACTAACAAAATTAAGCGGAATTTGGCTAATAGTGATGAAAAAGCTAAACATTGTCGTAATAGTACTTTTCTAAGCTAATAATGTCCTTTTAGTATAACTTTTTTTTTAATAATCCGATTGTACCCTTATGTTTACATATAATTTTTTTTAAACAAAATCCGATTCTACAAAATCTATTTGATCGCTTCTTCTTCTTCTTCCTTATAAACAATAGAGACTTGTCGAAAAGACATGGGAGCAGGAGAACAACATTCTGACCGTCAGCCACCGAATTCATCATCTGACGCCATATTCTACTACGAAAGCGCTGCACAAGCCATGGTCCAGCTGTAGAAGCCATGGGCCTCCGATCGTAACTACTTCAAGCGTGTCCAAGATGGTTGTCCACGCGCGCTCTGGTGTCACAATCGAGATTATGGGTCTTATGCAGGGAAAAACGATGGTGTATCATCGTTATGGACGTTTTTTCTTTGCCTGTCGAAAGAACCGAGACTAGGATTAATGCCCCAGCCGATGCATACGAGTACATGGTTGAATACTCATAGACCAACAAGCATGTATCATTGTTAAGTTATATGGGCTTCCAACCTAAAACCAATTGGTGATAAGTGGATTGGCTCATATCCCTTATATATTAAGTGAGATCCCTTCCAACTACCGATGTGGGACTTATGTCCCTAATACGCCCCCTCGAGATAATGGTTCTTTGACCAGTAATCTCGGAATGCTTGGTCTTGGATCGACGGCACCAATTTGGGCCTTGTTTGTCGATGATTGGACCAACTTTGGGTCGGATCGGTTGGACTGTATGGATCGGGCTCTGATACTATGTTAAGTTATATGGGCTTCCAACCTAAAACCAATTGGTGATAAATGGATTGACTCATATCCCTTATATATTAAGTGAGATCCCTTCCAACTACCGATGTGGGACTTATGTCCCTAATAAAGTAGATTTGATTTCCTTGATCTCAAATGTACAACTTTACATCAAATATATAGAACAGGTTGTTACAATCGACTATCTACATTTCAGTGAGTGAATATCTCAACTGTTTACTGAACTTGAGCTATTCTTCAGGCTTTTACCCTCCCTCAGTTCGAACGTCGGAGCATCTGATGTTCAAACTGTTTCTGAAGTCAGTGAATAACGTAGTCGGCAAACCTTTCGTGAAAATATCTGCATACTGAACCGAAGACGGGACATGTAAGACTTTGACTTGTCCCAAGGCTACCTTTTCTCGAACAAAATGCAGATCAATTTCTATATGTTTCGACCTTCGATACTAATGGCATTCAAGTTCGTTTTTCTTGCCCTTATACATCGCAGCAAAATGGCAAATCAGAGCGCATGATACGCACAATCAATAATTTCATACGAGCAATGTTGTTTCATGCGACTCTTCCTTCTTCTTATTGGGTTGAGGCACTTCATGTTGCAGCTCATCTGCTCAATATCCTTCCTTCTTCTGCCATTGGTCATATCTCTCACTTAGCTGCTTGTTTGCTAGGTGCTTAAAACTACGTTTAAATCTTATCCTTCTACTGGAGTCATGCTATTCTAGGGTTTTAGAGATGCCCAACATGTTTAGTTACCTGATGTCTACCACAACAACTTAGCTTGTTGCTCCTTAACTGTCGGTACCAGATCCTTTATGCAACTTTTTGCTGGTGTTATCATATTTCTATAGAAGCTTGATGCTTCTTTTATTTTGTTATGATGGCTTGTTCAAGCGTGCCTTTTCTACAATTCATCATGTTTCATTGATTATTAGTTTATTACTATAACTTGAATAATAGGGTGGGCGATTGGAGAATGTTGTTGGATGGTATCACTCTCATCATGTGGTATAGATGCTGGCTCTCGGGTAAAGATGTCTCAACTAGTGATGTTAATATGGGCTTTTGTTAAATGGATTTTTAATAAGTATGTGTTAAATTAAATGTCCATTTAAACTCATTTATCAGATATTTTTAATTGGATTTAAATGGGGTAACCCATTTAAACCCATTTACTAATAGAATTTTCATGTTAAATAAATAGGTACCCTATTAACCCATTTATATTTTGCTACACTATCAAATAATTAATATTTAAATCAATATTAAATAATAAAAATAGTTTTATTAGTTTATTTAACTAAAAAATATAAATAATTGGACATAAAGCTAATTTTAGTTTTCTTTAAAAAATCACAGAATTAGTTTTTCGCGGAAAAACTCGGAATCTATTTCTGATGAAAAAATGCAGACATTTTTTGGCGGGAAACGCGGAATCGTGTTTTTGGCAGGAAAATGCGGAATCGCGTTTTTGGCGGAAAAACGCAAAATCACATTTTTAGCAAGAAAACCAGGAATCGTGTTTTTGGCGAGAAAAATCCAATTCCGCGTTTTTGGCGGAAAAATACAATTCTGAGTTTTTGGCAGGAAAATCCAATTTTGCACTTTTGGCAGGAAAACACAATTCCACAATTTTGGCAGTAAAACGCAATTCCGCATTTTTGGCGGGAAAATGTGCCTCTTCTTTTTTGGCGGAAAAATGCGATTCCGCGTTTTGGGTAAAAAATATTAGAATCACGTTTTTGGCGAGAAAATTTGAATCGCGTTTTTGCTAAAATATATTTTATGAATATTATTAAATTTACTTATTCATAAAATGTAGTTAATGACACAAATTAAAAAAACAGATATTAATTGTTCATGTAAATATATTAATATTAAAATAAAATAAAATTCATATAATTTAAATGGGTTAAATGGGTTTAAATGGGTAAGTGTAAAATTAATGGGTTTAAATGGGTAAACCCTAGTAGACCTTAAAACTAAATGGGTCTTAAAGGGTTTAGGGTCTAAATGGGTTTGAGTTCAAATGGGGTGAGTTTAAATGGGGTGGGTTTACCCATATTAACATCCCTTTCTTAACACAGATGCTTAACCAACAATATCTACTTTCTTGGCTGTTGTTATTGATCCCACAAGGACTTTTACGGCTGGTGAAGTTGAGATTGGGGCATTCCGAACATATCCATAGGGGCACAAGATCACAGATGATCATGTTTCTGAGTATCAAACTATCCCTCTATACAAGATCGAGGACTTTGGTGTTCATTGCAAACAAGTACTTATATCCTCATTTATTGATTTTCTTTAATCTTGGAGGCTTTCATCATCGCTCTTAATCTTAAGCTTGATTTTTATTGTAATGTGGCAGTACTATTCATTGGACATCACTTATTCAAGTCATCTCTTGATAGCCACCTTCTTGGTCTCCTTTGGAACAAGTACTGGGTCTTCCCCATTGCTGGGCAATGGATACTATGTTGTCGGACAAATGTCAGACTTTCTTGTTGCAAGTTTAAATTTTCTCTTTTCTTGTTGCAAGTTTAGTATGTAAGCAACATTCTCTTGTTTCAAGTGATATATGTTCTCAGGTTTATGTGGCTGAGACCCAACTATCAGTTCTTCTCTTATCAATGTTCATGCCTAAAAACTGGTCAAAGACCAAAAATCTTAGAAACATTCTCACATCAATAGGTATAACCTTGGATTCAGATGAAATACTTTCCCAAACAATATAATGATCAATATAGCATGTTTGTGTCCTTATCTAATCCTTGTCAATGGATTCACCTATTTGCACACACTTATATCCGAAATTTTGGGGTAAGCTTTTTACTACCCCTAAGGTCAAGTAACCACAACCTCCAATATTATAATACAAGAACCGAGTTTATACGTCAAACGTTTCCAAAGATGAAATAGAGAAACATAATGGAAAAGGAGATCTATCAAATAGCTAAAGGGTTTCCAGAGGTAAACCGAGCAAGCAATGTTCCTAATGACATGCCCATCATAGTAGCGTATCAATAATTCTTACCAACATAGTAGCGTATCAATAATTCTTACCAAAAAAAAAGAAAAGATTTGAATTAGAATAAGAGATATAAGAACAAAAAATAATACAAACAGCGTATAAAAGAATTTTAAAATTAAAAAAAAATACAAACAGCGTATAAACAACATATACAAATTTCTTTGAATTTTTTTTTTTTAATTTTTTTTTAAGTTTTTAAAGATTTTTAGATATTGAGTCATACTCTATAAAAGAAAACATGTTAGACATTTCTTTGAAAATGTCATTAGCCCAGTCGTAAGATACCCCTTTTTCGTCATGGAGTTCGCGAGTTCGAAAACATGTTCTACTTAATGGCGAAAACAAACAGCGTGGCGTGCAATTTTTGTAAGTCAACAAAAACTTTGGTAATTAATTAAAAAGTTAAATAAAGTTCAGTGTTTTTATGGTCGACCCAAAAGTTCGTGTTTGTTCTGGCAATATTTACAAAAAAAAAAAAATTTGCAACAAATTTATAAAGTTTAGAAATTGTTTGATATTTTTTCCTTAAATATATACTAAAACGTTTTAAAATATATACCAAAATACACTGCAAAATTATTAACATTACTATAAATTGAAGAATTCGACACCATAATTATGTATATGAGATAAAAAGAAAATATTACTTTCGATATAAAAGACGTCTCTCTAATTTTGGAGTCTCTCATAAAACAAACAAAAAGATCACATTGACATCAATGATTGTGGAATTATTGCATTACACATTGGTCCTAATAAAACTATTTTTAGCTTCAGTGCATTACATGTTATCATTAACCAATCAATTTATTTGCGTTTTTATGTCAACAATTTATTCCCGTTATTTGAAACTCTTTTTCTAAAATTCGGTCGTCTAGCGCCTAGGCGGATATAATGTTGATTTTGTGACCGTCTAGGCCCGCATAGTTCCGCCTAATTCCACCTAGATTGCCTAATTCCCATCTAACCGACTGACTAGTTCAGTTTTTTATTATTATTATTATTTTTTTAAAATTTGAATCTAAAATTAGAAATTAAAATTATCTTCCTAATTTTAATAAAAATCATATGTTTAATGTTTAAATATTTATTTTCATGTGTTTAATGCAGTTTTGAATACAATATTATTTCAAAATTGTTACTTATAGTTCATTTATATTTTTTCAAAACATTAAATAACTCTAAAATTAAGTTTCATATAATTTCTGTGTAATCTTCAAATTTTTTTATTAAACACTAGATCCAGATCGGTTGCGTGCATAATGTTTAGTGAATTTCTGAACATGGCTTAAAACTATAAGCATTACACTTACAAATTTACTAAATTCCAAATCGATTTTTTTTTTAAAATAAAACAATTGTTTGGCAAACGCTCTCTGCTCTCTTCCTTTCATTTAGCCTCTCTTTTGCTTGGCCTAGGTGCTTCAAATATTTAAATCTTTATCTAAATATGTTTATATTATTATTTTAGTAATATTTTGTTTTGACTTAAATAAGAAACTAATTGGTTTAGTCAAAGCTGACAAAAAAAATTATTTTGGTCAAATATAATTACTTCTTTTCTACTTTGGTCAAATATTAAATATTGTATTTCGTATTCAAGAATAAGAATACAAAATATCTTTGACTAAAAATAAATACAAAAAATCTTAGTGAGGGTTGCATGTATATATAAACAATGTTGATAAGAAAATGTTCAGTGTGAGATAAACAAGAAATATAAACAATATTTATATATTTTTGCATTATGAAATCTGTTATTTTATTTGTGTTTTCTTGTGTTCTCATATTTTCTGTGATGCATAAAGGTAAAGGTGATATAATTATTTTTTACTTTATTTAATTATTTGCCTAATATAAAAATATTAAATGATGAAAAGATATTACGAAACCAAGAAAAATTTATATTTTTATACTATCAATTTTTATCCGACATTTTATCCACCATCTTATATTTTTGGTTGATATAAATCAGTGGAGGCAGACAAACCGGCTCAACTTATTATCCCCTACGATGGACCATGCCAGGGTAATCTTCAATATTCTCAGCAATGCGTATCGGAAATTCAAGATAAATACTATCCTCGTTGCAATTGTGCAAATCAAGGTGCTGGACATGTTTGTACATGTTTTCATGGCTAAGTTTCCTTTATATGATTTATTGTATCTCCATAAATTAAATATATTTAATAAAAATAGATAAATTCATGTTATGGGTAGCAAATATGTTAATCTACACATATAATAAATCCTTCATAATGATGCATATGTTGGCTGATCAATTTATTTTCTTTCAACATCATTTTAAGATAGCTGATCAATTTTGTTTATACCTTTTATTCCATGATTTTAAAAATTCAAGAATTTTTTAAAAACCATTTCCAAAATTCTCTCAAGGCAATTGGAAAGGCGATGTGTTCGATGTTCCGATGAGCTTCGATTCCCATGGAATTCAGGAGCCGGTGCTGTGGGTCTCCTCATCAGTCAATTAAACGATCGGGTCTTGAGAGTTAGTTTTCGATTTGATATTACACATGCGGTTTGATAAATAAATTTTGCAATCTCTAGGTCAATTATTCATATCATGTCAATGTAATATTTTGAGGACCAATCCATACTTGAGAATCAAATAGCACACCAAGAATACATATAATAGGTTAAGCTAAACCAATGATTTTAATTGAGTTTGAATCTAGCAACCTAAATTTTCAAAGCAAATAAGAAGTTAAGACAATAAGAGAAAGATGGTCTAGAGATGAGGTCAAGGTATCAAGTCTAACTAGATATGATCATACTTATGTGCTAATCAATCACACAAGCAAATAAAGATGATTAAAAGATCTATAAATAGGTAATCATATTGTCATGTAACTAACTCTATGCTAATCATCATGCAATAATCATTTCTCAATTCAAATCACAAGATTTTGTACATTCAATCTCAATCGTAGCACCAATCAAAGCAAGTTCTAATCCTTAGTTAAGAACACAAACCATTTGATCAATCCTATCTTAGGAAAAAATCTATTTAATCAACTCTTAATCAAGAACAATTCTCTCAATTGTGATTAAGAATCAATCAAGCATGCAAAATAGGTTCATATGACTATTAAGAATATTAGACATCAATTTGCATTGTCTAAGCATGCAAAATATCTAATTAGGTTCTTTCAAGCATTTCATCCAACACCTTTCGGGTAACAAAAAGCCTATGATCAAGATTTAACAATTCCTTGCAACCTAGCTTAGAGAAAAACCTAATAGAGTATAATTAACATTAATGAAGCACTAAAAACTCTTATATCATCCCTAATCAAACCTTAATCTACCTCATCTCAAAGACCCAAAGAGAACTACACAATAATCACCATTTTCCCAACTAAACTCATGAAGATTAAGTGAGAAAACATGATTAGAAAGAAGAGATTATAAAAATATATAAGTACTTAATTAAAATTCAAAATAATTTTTTACAAAGTTTTGATCTAAAAGAGGCAAAAGAAAACATAAGAAAGAAGTTGATCCCTAAAAACTAGGTCTAAAAATGTATTTATACTCTTCAGCCATGCAGTGGCAAAATGGTAATTAAGAACAGTCTGAGAGGGTTAATATCGACCGGATTTGGTTGATATTATTTGGTCGATGGAAGATACAAACTCGCGAGGGCATGTATCGGCTCATGCTGGCTGATAGAAGCTGGTCGATGGATGGATATGAAAAGTATCGGCCACTTCTCACCGATGGGCCATGATCAATAAAATCTTGGGGGAATTGTTTTGGACTTGGCTGTGACCTCACATCAGGCTGATTATGCTGATGGCAGTGAGACCGATTGAAGGACACGGCTTACGTCAGACAAGTTACACTGGTACCTTCCAGCCAATGGTTCTTATGCGCATTGTTTGGTCTTGAACGAGGGTGTGTAGGTCGAGAGGTCTTAGCCGATGCACCTTAGGCCGATAGCTTCATGTATTTAACTCCAAGTGAATTTCCTTGATGAAGTTAGCCGATGATTTTCTTTAGATCAGTCACACGTTCGGTCACGATCTCACACCAGGAAAGACATGCCGATCGGGATGAGGCCGATAGATGTGAATGGTTGACTCCGCCAAGTTTGATCGATGTATTCAGGTTGTTGACCGCAAATCAAAGTCCCTCCTCTCCTTCTTTTGCATCTCATGCATTCCAAATCACATCAAGACTCTTCCAAAGCTCCAAATGTACCTAAAAGATTCAAGAAATGAATAAAATATGCAAGACTTGATCCTAGACACACTAATTGTCTAAGAGCATGATTTTCTATATAAATGCGTGAAAATGAATGCTAAATACAAGGAAACAATGCAATTTAACACATATAAATCACCTAAAATATGATGTTATCAGGTTTTCACTCAATTTCAAGTTTAAAACTACTCGAAGAATGAGTGTTGTTTCTAAAAGTTTGGAGGTGGCAGATATAAAACATGTCGTCCTCTGTGTTTATATGTATAAGCGCCAGTGTCAACCATTTTCAAAGACAAATATTGCTCATTCAGACTAAGATAGAAATGGGGCAGAGAATGCTAAAAATTTAAACCAACCCTAACAGACATGGACTGTAATACTCTGTCTCTCAAAATTGGTCAACGGGCAGCAGAAAAGTCAACGAGGGGCATTTCGTAATTTTTGGAAAATGAGGGGTATTCTGGTAATTTTACCAAAATGCGAGCCGAAAGCTGAGACTGGCCAAATGTTCTTATTTTTAAGTAAAGAAAACATTTAGAAGACAAGAAGTGGCAAGAACGGGTGTTAAACGAGTTTTTCGGACAATCGAGAATGAAAACCGATATAACCGAAGAAACTTTTAAAATTCATATCGGGAGCTAAGGGTGCCCAAACAAAGTGATTCAAATTGCTAAATTCATCTAAGATTATCTAGAATTGAAAATGAGGCTTTTTGGATTTATAGAATCAGCTAAGAGTTTTCTAAAATATTAAACGCGAAATTGGTCATAACGGACCGAGCAGAATGGATTGGGGTTTTGATCGGTTAAGAGCTTAGAAGGTGCAATTTATGGGATGAAAGTAATCCCTGGAGTGACATTTGTCACCTATTTTTATCTCAGCAGGTGCCACCTCTTCTTAATTGGAGGAGGAGGAGGAGGAGGAGGAGGAGGAGGAGGAGGAGGAGGAGGAGGAGGAGGAGGAGGAGGAGGAGGAGGAGGAGGAGGAGGAGGAGGAGGAGGAGGAGGAGGAGGAGGAGGAGGAGGAGGAGGAGGAGGAGGAGGAGGAGGAGGAGGATTCAAAAAATGAATAAAATATGCAATACTTGATCATAAACACACTAATTGTCTAAGAGCATGATTTGCTATATAAATGCGTGAAAATGAATGCTAAATACAAGGAAACAATGCAATTTAACACATATAAATCACCTAAAATATGATGTTATCAGGGTTTCACTCAATTTCAATTTTAAAACTACTCGTAGAATGAGTGTTGTTTCTAAAAATTTGGAGGTGGCAGATATAAAACATGTCGTCCTCTGTGTTTATATGTATAAGCGTCAGTGTCAACCATTCTCAAAGACAAATATTGCTCGTTCAGACTAAGATAGAAATGGGGGCAGAGAACGCTAAAAATTTAAACCAACCCTAATAGACATGGACTGTAATACTTTGTCTCTCAAAATTGGTCAACGGGCAGCAGAAAAGTCAACGAAAGACATTTTCGTAATTTTTGGAATATGATGTGTATTTTGGTAATTTTACCAAAATGAGAGCCGGAAGCTGAGACGGGCCAAATGTTCTTATTTTTAAGTAAAGAAAACATTTAGAAGATAAGAAATGGCAAGAACGGGTTTTAAACGAGTTTTTCGAACTATTGGGAATGGAAACCAATATAACTGAAGAAACTTTTAAAATTCATGTCGGGAGCTACGGGTGCCTAAACGAAGTGATTCAAATTGCTAAATTCATCTAATATCATATAGAATTGAAAATGAGGCTTTTTGGATTTATAGAAGCAGCTAAGGGGTTTCTAAAATATTAAACGTGAAATTGATCATAACGGACCGAGCAGAATGGATCGGGGTTTGGATCGGTTAAGAGCTTAGAAGGTGCAGTGTATGGGATGAAAGTAATCCCTGGAGTGACATTTGTCACCTATTTTTCTCTCAGCAGGCGCCACCACTTTTTAATTGGATTCAAAGAATAATTTTGGTTCATTGAATGTGTTTAATATGGGAAAAAGAGAGACTTGCTCACCAAGTAAACACTCTTGGCTTGGCT